>CAUYQV010120064.1:0-13872 GCA_963574575.1 Galagoides demidoff | reverse complement strand
TGTAGAATTGCCTAAGATTTGTGTATCAAAATAATAGTTAAGATTATTTTTCTTTAAGCTTAAAATATATTTTCATTTTTTAGTCATCTATCTGTGACTCTTACTTGTTTTTTTTGAGACAGAGCCTCAAGCTATCCCCCCAGGTAGAATGCCATGGCATCACAGCTCATAGCAACCTCCAACTCCTGGGCTCAAGCGAGTCTCCTGTCTCCACCTCCCAAGTAGCTGGGATCACAGGCGCCCACCACAATGCCCGGCCATTTTTTGGTTGCAGCCATCATTGTTGTTTGGCAGGTCCAGGCTGGGGATTCGAACCCGCCACCTTAGGTGTATGTGGCTGGCGCCTTAGCCGATTGAGCTACAGGCGCCGAGCCAAGTCACTGTAAATTTAATGAAATAGAAAATGGATACAAAAACCTCAGTGTTCTTAGGAAAGAGTCATAATTATATTATCCATCTTTAAGACCCCCAAAGTCAGGGTCTACACACAGTTACAAATGCCAACATTTCTTTATGGTGTTCTGCATAGCTGAAAATGGCAGAACCTTTAAATTAACAATGTGGGGAATGCCGAGGTGCATTTTGGCACCGCGGAGGGAAGGAGAATGGAATTGTGAGGATAAATGTGTGTGACTGTTGGCAGATGTGAAATTTTTGTAAATGTTTAATGAAGTGCTTCTTTTTTTCATGGCAGTTATTAAACTAATGATATATTTATAACCTATGACTTCTCAGTGCAGACACAGTATCCAGTTTTAAATTTGTCTCTTTCACATCATTACTTCCTTTGTGCACTCCAGGTTTTCAGGAAAGCTTTGTTAAACACGACTGTCTGTTCTTGGTTGTCCTTGTGGAATTAAGCAAGAAAACCGAGTCTACGGTGGTGGCGGGGATGCTGGTGTGAGGGGAATGATTTAAAGAAAAATGTAGCCACCTAGAAATGTCTTAATGGAGACTAGGGTGGGAGGTGATTAGCAGAAGAACCTGGAGCCACATTCCGAGTGAGAGGACAGGCTGGATTTGGGAGAGGAACCACGGGAGTGACTGACTGGATCGCTTGCTAATCTAATAAAATGGAGTATTGCATCTGTTTTTCAAAGCGAGATGAAATTCACATGTAACGTCGTGTATAACATGAAATTAGTCATTTTAACGTTGGCAGGTCAGTGACATTTAATATATTGAAAGTGTTGTGAACCACCAACTTTATCTAATTCCAAAGCATTTTTATCACCTTGTTGGGGTTTTTAATGGAAGGCTGGATACATTTTGGAGATATCTGGATTACACACTTGCATTCCCTAACCTCGGGAAACTAGTTACATTCTCTTGCATTGTAAATGTGTTGGACTTAGTGTTTGCCTGGAAATCTTTGTGCTAAACTGAGAATTTTAGTGTAATACAAGTTAGCGCACCAGAATTTGACTTGTGCTTAGCAGCTGTGTTTCCTAAAGGACTACAGTGGAGTTTTGCCACACAAGTGGCTCCCCTCCCACCAAAAGCACAACCCCCCTTAATGCTCCTTTATGCTCTATTCATGTAGTGAGGACCAATGATAGGATCTGAGAACTAAGGTAAGGCAGTGATTGGCTCTCTGGGAGAGACTGGAGTTCTGGGTAGAGAAAGAGGTTCTGACAGGCGTACGCACATGAAAAGTGAACCCACAGAAGGGGAGGGGAGTTCAGGAGGGCTTCTGAGAGGAGATGACACCTGACCTGAGACTTCCAAGACAAGTAGACATTAACTGGGTGAAGGGCTCAGATGGGGAAGCTTCAACAAACACAATATGAAGTCTGTAGTGTGGGGAAGAGTGGTTAAAGGTATACAGAAAAGGGGGCAAGGATCAGATGATGAAATCCAGATGCATGTTGAGTTCCAGGGCACATTTAAGAGCTGGAATTTCATTCTGAAGTTGATGGGGAGACACTGAAGGATTTTAAGCCAGGGCAATGAGATGCTCAGGTTTATTTCGCAACTACCACTCTGGCACCACTACGGAGGGCAGATCATATGAAGTCAATATAGATTACAAAAACTGCTTAGGAGGCTCTTTTCCACCCCAGACAAGAGGAGATAGGGTTAAATTAAATCAGGAGCAGTGGCTATAAAAAGAAGTGTAAACATGGCAACGATAATGTTAATAGCAGCATACATTATAGAATGTAAGTACAATACACTGTGAACTGTACTTAACAAGTGTGGGGTGTTGGAAGTGTTGGGTACAGCCAAGACCTGTAGGTCAAAGAACTTTATCCCTCAATTGTTGAGACCCCGAAGCCAGACTCTTCTGAAATTTCCACTGTTGAAAAGAGATGCCTTGACCCAAACCTCTTTTTGAGGTAGCTGCTATCTGGTCTATGAGGGAGTCTAATGGCCTGCCTCCTCTTCCCAGTGTGGGATAACTTGGACTGGCTCCCTCCAGAGCTTCCTCTGGGGTCATAGTCTTAGTCTCACTTCCTTTCCTTTCCTTCCGCAGGTCATGATCCTGAGAATACTGCACTCTCCTAAAGTTGGTCTTAAGGTTTACTTGTTGGGGAACTCCACCTGCAGACATTGTTCTAGGTGCGTATCTGTATCGTCTCAAATCCTCACAGCAACCTGTCAAAATAGGAAGTATTCTCTCCATTCGATAGATGGGAAAATGGAAGCTCAGGGATATCATCCCACTTTTAAGTAAGATTGGATTTAAATCCATGTTGCTCTGGCTTGACAACACCAGGTTCCATTGTACCATGCTCTCCTGAGGGCACGGAATCTAGACATAGATAGAAGATAGCATTTTTAAATTTTTTAAAGCCTGATTTGACTGTCTGTTTCACGTAGAGGGCAAAACAGAGGATGATGATAAAAATGGCTGACAGGTTTGATTTTTCTTCTCACCTATATCCTTACCTCTCTCCTGTCACCATTATTTTACTTTCAATGTTTAAGAACGTCTTCATGAGAAAGTCCTCAAATATTAACTGTTTTAAATGTTAAGGCATTTATGATATGTCTAGCAAGATTTCAAAGTCTTAGAATTCCAGGACAGTTCTAGGTGTGAGGTCTTCCAGGAGCAGAGACCATGTCTTTTTCTTTTGATGTCTTCCACCCCAACTCCTGTGCCCCACAAACCTCCAATCCTGACCAGAGTGTAGGATTGGAACTTAGTAAGTACTGGGTAGACTGAAAAGGAAAGTGTTCAAATGGATTTAGAATAAGATCCTGGGAAGAAGTTCCTTGACCTCACCTATATTCTTCTGCTGTCTCTGTGGGAAGCCCTTTTGTAGTTCTTGAACACCACAAGTTTATTTTAAGAACCATCTGCCAATGTCCTGCATTTCTTCTATGGTCAGCAGAATGGCTCTTCAAATACACACAAACCCCAATTCCTAGAATACAAAATCATGTTCTCTTACATGACACAAAAGATTGGGAAGATATAAGGTTGTAGATCTTAGGATAATACATTTTGGATTACCGAGATGGTCCAATCTAATCCTAAGTCCCCTTAAAAGCAGGGAACATTCTTGGATAGAGTCAGAGAGAAGCAGAAGTCAGAAAGTCTCGATGTTTGAGGATTTGACTCACCAATGCTGAAGGAGCCACATAGAAAACATGAGAAGGAATATGGGAAACTCTGAGTAGAGGCTGTCCTACCTACATGCCTGCCAGCTGACAGCTAGTGAGAAAACAGGTACTTGAGTTCTCACAATGGCAACTTGAGTGCAGAGTCTTTCCAAAGCACCCACTAAGGAATACTGCCCTTGGGACACCATTGTTTCAGTCTTATGAGGCCTCGAACAGAAGACCCCACTGAGTCTTTTTCGATTTCTTACCTACAGAAACTATGAGATGATAAATGTTTATAGTGTAAAGCACTGAGTTTGTGGTAATGTGTTATGCAGAAATAGTAAACTAATACACCTTTTGTCAAATCGTCTAGAGAAAGTAATTCTAAAAGCAGGGCCCCTGGAGGTCCCTGAGACCCTGTCAAAAAGTTTGTAAAGTAAAAATGATTTTCGTATTAGGACTAAGGCATTATTTGCCTTTTCCACTGTACTGACATTCGCACCTATGCAAAAGCAATGGCGGGTAAAACTATTGGAGCCCTAGCTCCCATCAAGAAAGTGGCCCCATACTGTACCAGTGTTCACTGCATTATTCACATGGTTTCACTTGAGAATGTTCCTGATGCAGCAGAAAAATTATTAATTGTATTACGTCTTGACAGTTGAGTCCATGTCTTTCTTAAATGCTGGGTGACGAATTACAAAGTGCCCACAAAGTGCTTTTGCTGCATTTTAACCTAAAATGGTTGCTTCAAGGAAAAGTGTGTGTGCCATTAGGAGCTGATCTAGCCTCTCATCTCCCACAGAAAAACGTTTTTACTTGAAAAAAGATGGACAGATAAACCAGAATTATTCAGACTTGGGAGATATTTTCTTAAAAATGAATGAAGTCCCTCTGATTACCCTCTTCATCTTGAGCTGTAGTTGAGTTATAAAACCAGCACACTGTACCCCGTAAATGCATTAATGTGCACAGCTATGATTTAATAAAAAAAAATGAATGAAGTGAGCCTGTCACTTGAAGAAAAAAAACTGATAGATAGTATGTGTTGCCTCTGATAACATTTGCGCTTTCTAGCAACGAATAGAATTTTGGGAAACCCGAATCTGCCATCTTAATTTGATAGATTCTCAATACTTCCAGACTGTCTGGCAAGATCGATAGTGATACTGTATAGCAATAAAACAGATTATTTTGATATTATAAAATAAACTGTGCATTTGAAACATCGGAAAAATTGAGTGGATTAATAGTTTCCAAATGAACAATGATGATGTTACAAAAATGTGCATGTGAAAATGGCTCACTGAAAATGTCAGGAAAGTTTTATTAATATGATTTCCTATTCCACATTGCAACTAACATTTAAAAAACTACCACTTGTTGAGTTTGGGTATAATAAAAAGAATAACATGCACAATTATCTGAAAAAAGGTAAAAGTAGCCTTCCCCTTTCCAACTACATATCCATGTGAGGCCAGATTTCCAACATTGTACTTCACTTGAAACATTTCATAAGAGGTTGAATGAAAAAGCAGTTATGAGAATCCAGCTGTTTTTTATTAATCAAGACACTAAAGATTTGTCAAATGATAAAACAATGCTGTTCTTCTGACTATTTTTTTGTTTTGAAGATAAGAGTTGTTATGAAAATATTATTTTATGTTGACACCTAATGGGTCTATTATTGTTATTTAAATAAATTGATGGACACAGTACATTTTACAATTTCTAATACAACAAATGTTGGTAGTCAGAAACTACAGAAACAAAAGCTCTTTAGGGTCCTCAAGAAGTTTAAAGAGGGTATATTATCTATTGAGGCCCAGAGGAGGGCAGCTATACATGGATATAACTCAATGGCTCCAAATGTGCACTCCAGAACCAACTTAAGCCCAGAGGTATTTTTCATTTGATTTGTGCAGTTTGATCCTTATAGTGTTTAAAACAATTATTGAGTTTTGAATGGGTTTTCAATATTTATTGGTTGGTAGGTTTTATGTAAAACACCAGGTTTTACAATTCTCTTGGAAAACTGGATGGACTGGCATCATTGGTTCCACATTCTGGAGCTGCTTAGCAGCTGCCTTCTCTGACCACAACCTTTCCAGGTTCCCTCCATCCACTCTTTTCTATTTTTGACACAGGGTATCACTCTGTTGGCTGGAGTGCAATGGCATGATCACAACTCACTGCAACCTTGAATTCCTGAGCTCAAGGGATCTTCCTACTCCAGCCAAATAGCTAGAACTAGAGTTGCCCGTGCACCTGGCTGATGTTCTATTTTTGTAGAGATGTGGAGTCACTATGTTGTCCAGTCTGGTCTCAAACTCCTTGGCTCAAGTTAACTTCCTGCACTGGCCTCTCAAAGTACTGTGATTATAGGCACAACATACTCAACCTGGCCTAACTCTACTCTTTATGTCCCTATCCTTTCTCATTTATTCACGTGGCTAGCTTAGCTCCAAGAAGCATCTGTATTTGTAATATCCTATCTAAATAATTTCTTTGGTGGCACGAAGTTTTTGAAAAGACCTAGTGGTAGACTGAGAATCTTCTACTGTGCCCAGGGGAAGTTGTATATCACCAGACAAAAAGAATCCACAATGAAGAAGCTGGGATCATCAGATGAGACAAATATTTCTGAATTTGGGGCACAGGTCTTTTTAAAATTTCTTTCAAATTTCCTAATAATCTGCTGCATTGTATGGCAATTGAATGAGTATAGTGCAAAGAGGCTATAGATGAAAATGGGGATTACACAATGAGTTCGGGCTTGGGGGCCAGAGTGTATATCTTTATAGCCTGGCTCAGACTTGGATAGCTGTGTGATTTTGGCAAGTTCTCTAACCTCTCTGTGTTTAATTTCCTCATCTGCAAAGTGAGACTAATAATAATTCTTACTTCCTTGTGATGATGCGTGATGCCACCTTTAAAACGGCAGAGGCCAGCCAGGGTGAGTACTCTTTCCTCTTGTTTAAGGAAGAGGTGTGACTAAGAGGTGTGATTAAGTGAGATAGTACATGATATGCATTTGGAGCAGTACCTGGCACACAGTAACCCCTTTTTTATAAACTGAATATTTTTGCCTCTCCAAAATTTATATGTTAAACCTCTAACCCCCAATATGATAGTAATAGGAGGTAGGGACATTTGATGATAATTAGGTTTAGATGAGGTCATGAGAATGGGTCTCCATTACGGGATTAGTGTTGCCACCTGGGATGGAGCTGCAGCACTACAGACGGGGAGTTCCCCAAGCAGGCACTTCACCCCATCGCCAGTGGTCTGGCAGATTAAGGGAGGAAGATGCCATTAATTCACACACACACAGTTTCTTTCTAGTGACCTGGGGAGACAACACAGTATCCACCTTTAGGTGCTGCCTGGAGGCGATTCTAAATCTTTTTATTGGGATTTTGGGGGCACATATATACAAAGTAAAAAAGTGAGAGAGTATCGGTTTCATGTTACAATTAAAAAGGCAGCCTTTTGTTCAAGAAAGAGAGCTCTCAGGGTGAAGGACAATGGAGCACTAAACTACAGATCAAAGGACACTGTATTAGAGTTTTAATGAGGAAAATTGCAGTCCACAGGTTAGATAGCTACTGCTTGAGGGTAATTGCCAGTTGCTTTTTAGCTTTATTTATTCTATCTCTAAGCTGCTGATTTCCATTTAGACATTTCCTAGACTAGCTTCTCATCTACTCTTTTGGACGTGCCGACCCCGTCCCCCACCTTGCCACCATAGGCTTGCAGAGCAGCTGAGGTAAGGTGACCAGATTTTAACATCGGTAAGGCGGGACAACATGGGCGGGGGTGGGGAGTGGGGGTGGGGTGGGGCGGGGCAGGGCAGGGCCTGACAACAATGCAAACTTTGATAAGCAGTTCTCCATAACCACTTCTCAGCAATTATTTGTTATTATTACAGTTTAACATTATACAATTAACAAAAATAATATAAAATTCATATTCTGGAGAAATAGCCACATGGCAGCCGAAAACCGTATATTCCCTTCCTGTTCTCCCGCCCGTTCGTGTATTCTTTCCAAAAATCGGAACTTTTTAAAAACGCGGCGGGACAAAATGTTGGAAAGTGGCACTGTCCCGCCAAAAGCAGGACGTCTGGTCACCCTAAGCTGAGGGGCTGAGGCCCCGGGCCTTTCCCACTTGAGTCCTCTGGAATGCCAGCCTACACTAGCTTATATTCACAGATTGGTGCCTTTCTAAGAAGAGATCAGAAAGCTTGCACTCTCTCTCTACTATGTGAGGACACAACAAGAAGAGAGCTGTCTGCACGCCAGGGAAAGAGCCCTCACCAGGAACCAATTTGTCTGGTACCTTGATTTTGGACTTAACAGGCCCCAGAACTGTAAGAAATAAATTTCTATTGCTTAAGCCCCCCAGTTTATGGTATTTTGTTATAGCAACATGAATTAAGACATCCTTTAGTAATTGTGACATTATTTTTATTATTCTTTTTAGCTGAACTTGAGTCTTGCTATGAAAAGAAAAGTAAACTGTTCTTTAGGGCAAGCTGAATCTCTGTCCACATCACCCCATCTCACAGAACCCAGGGATCCTGACAGATAGAGATCCCAGAAGATACTTGAGAATGACATGATGCGTCATTTGGATTGATAGCCACGAACACTTCCTGTTAAATCTACAATAGATTAAATATTGACCATTGGGCACATTAACAAGCCTATTCACATTATCATTCATTCACTTAGTCATCTGTGCTCATTAAACATCTATTGAGTTCTTCCTAGGTTCTAGGTACATAGACATGGAAGTTCTTGTCCTGGTTTGGGGTTAGAACAACCACCAGATAGTTCTATAATATGGTACCTAAATAGTTTAATTCTTTGTCTGTTAGAAGCAATGATCCATGTGTTTCCATGCACCAGCTATTTCCAGTCTGAGGCTATGGTACTCACATGAAATAAATCACTGTGAGAAAATTGCCTTGAAAGAGAAACAAGACCACAACAAGAAAAAATGCTGTAAGTAACCAATTTATTCATAAAACAATACAGTTTAAGTATTTATTGTTTTTTCAGTCATACATTTTTTTGCCATCATTCCCAAAATGTTGTGCATTTGGTTGACATGTATTTGCAAGATTAGGATCTATAATTATAACTCTGGAAATCATACAAGGCATTTGATTTGTTTGTTAATACTGCTTCCCCCAACAGATAGACAACAAATAGATTTATTTTTCATTGTGATTTACTTCCCCACTTTGTTGTGTCTTTTATGCTTACAAGCACTTGTCTGTTTCTCTGTGAGATCACACAAGTGAAACATTCCTTCTTTTGGTTCAAGACTGGCTAGCTTATATGTGTTTTCAAACAAAATTCCTCCACCTAAAGCAAGGATTCCAGGCATTTCTGCTTATAAAGTTGGCTCTCAAGAGCGATTACAAAAAGGCAAAAAGCAGCCCCACCCTAAGCTCAGAGGTCAACTTGGTGGACCAGCTGTGGGGAACCGTACTGCATGGCCATTTGCTGTGGACAGGTTTCCATTGTCGTGGTCCCAATGAAGACTCTTTGAGATTATTCTTTGGGGTTGACAAAAGATGGAACCAACCATGTGATGGTCTGTGATGCCACCTTTAAGAGGGCAGGGGCTGGCCAGGGTGAGCACTCCCTCATCTTGTTTAAGGAAGAGGTGTGATTATAAAGCAGTGAGACTGATTTGGGGTGTGCAGCTTCTGGAATCAGTCTCATTACTTTCTACTCTCACCTCTGAGACAGGCAGGACCTTTATGCTACTGGCAGGGAAGAGATGCCATTCTCAAGCAGAGTAGGAGCGGCCCTGTTTCAGATGGTCTCTATTATGAAACTCTAAAGTTAGAACCTCCCTACTCTTAGTGCAGTATAAAGCCTGAATTAGCATCACCTGGGACCTCATTAGAGAGGTAAAATCTTTGGGCCCCACGTAGACCTACCACATCAAAATCTGAATTTTAATAAGACTCTCAGGTGATTTTTGTGCACAGTAAAGTCTGAGAGGTGCTGGGTTACATGCCCCAGGCCTATTTCCAAAAGAAGACCTCTAGGTGGATAAAGCTCTTCTTTAGTAAAGAGACCAGTCTTAGCAGGGAGGAATTATAGATAATAACTGCAAAAACAGTGTGGGTTTTTTTTTTTTATTTTAAACATGCAAAATACAGTCCATGCATCTGCCATTTTGAAAAGTCTGTCTTCCTGTAGCAGATAAAACCAAATATGTTTTGGCTATCAACATTCAATAAATGTTTCAAAATGCTTTACAGTGTAAAGATAATAAGAAATTTAGCAAAATTTCAACAAACCTGTATAAAAAACGGATACAGATACCATTTTATTTCAAGGCGACATGCTATAATGTAAAGAGTAAGTTGTTATTATTTGCATCTCTTTGTAAAAAGTCTTTAACAATACAAGGGCTTAACAGATCCAGGCCCTGGGGCTACACATGCAAAAAAAATTGTCAGTTAGTTAAAAATCACCAAAACGTGCTATTTTTAAATGTGTATTTTCTTTTTAAGTATGGGAGTAGTAGAAGTATTAAATATTATCAGGAATAGTATTTCAGAACTTCATAAAAGTGTATGGAGTTCATGGAGCTAGTGTCCTGGAAGACTCATACATTTCTGATGAACATTTTGGTTTAATCCCCTTGCCATTGTAATAGTCCACGACTTGGTTTGGGACTTCAGCCAACACACTCTTTGCCAGGGCAGCTGGAGATGCCTGCAGGAAGAAAGAAATCACCATGACTCTGGCTCCCAATCAAAGGAATCTGATCCAAATTCTGCCTCAAGGATTTAAGGTCTCTGAGAAGCTAAATCTCATTCATTATTTGTTGAGGGTCTAGTTCAAGCAGGAGTTGTCAGATTGGAACTGTGGAAAATGGACCTTTAATTTTATCTTTACGTTATGTATGCCTGTCTCAATATATAAAACTATTCACATGTAAAGATGAGTAAAAGTTGATGACAGAATGGGTTGTCTTGCAGTTTTGTTTCTGATTTGCATATAGTTTTAGACACTTATTTATGTTCCAGGCACTAAGCTAGGTTTTACGGGTCTATGGTTCTTGCCATCAGGAAGGTTGTAATAAGGTGAGGGGAGCTCTGCATGGCCAATATTAACCTACAGTGAGGTAGAACCTGGTACATTTATAGACTAGAAGCTTCACATCACATGGGTGCTTATTAGCAATGTAGACTCTTAGACCCAACCCAGAGCTACTGAATCAGAATCTGCATTTTAACATGATGCCCTTATACATATGAAAATTTGTGAAGTACTGATCTAGAGAGTCATGAACACTGTGACCTGTGTATAGGAAACAAATTATCCTGGAGGCTTCAAAGAGAAGGTGGCATTTAAACTGATATATATTTAAAATGTAGAGGAGGTGGCATCTAAGTTGGGTATATTTTAAAAACATAGAGAAGGGGTAGGAGAAATGGCATTTGATCCTTCTAGGGACAATGAGTCATCTGATTAGTCTGAAGGAAGTCTGTGTGTGTGTGTGGGGGGATGTGCATTGGGGATGCAGGTTTGGTTGGGCATTCAGCTGGAAAATGAACTTGAGGTCAGGTGATGGAGAGTCTTGAATATGACTGTAATTAATTTAGCCTCTAGTCTACCAGCATTATGGAGATGCCGCATTATTTGGGGGCAGAGGCACAGGACCATATGCTCTATGGTGATGACTCTACAGTTGAGAAAGGTTGAGGTTGATCCCATGCACAGCTGGATTTGACACCTGGCTCTAGCATTTAGTACTAATGGCACAAGTCCTGGGCAAGTAACTTCAACTTCTTGAGCCTCATCATTGGCTATTATTGAAAAGTTTGAAAACTTGAGGAAGAGTGATTATTTAACAAGCTAAGATTTCAAAGGAAAGAGGGCTGGACTCAATGCCAGGTGACCTGGTTTCTAGTTCTTTCTTTTCTATGTAACTTGTCATTCAACTATTCAATTTTCCTAAGTCCTAATGTTCTCCAAGGTGAAATAGAAAAGAATAAGAATTCCTTCTATGTCAAAGAGTCTAAAAATGAGACGTATATCTTTAAACAACTTGAAACATTGTTTTTCAGATTTCAGAGTTTTTCTAAAGTGATCCCTCACATTTTAAAGATGCCATAGCATGCTGAATGTTTGGGATCCACAGAAGCCCTTCTATTTTATATATTTATTTTATTTTATTTATTTATTTTTTCAAGACAGAGTCGCAGGCTATTGCCCTGGATAGAGTGCTGTGGAATCATAGCTCACGGCAACCTGCAACTCTTGGGAACTCTCAAGAGATCCTCTTGCCTCAATTTTTTTTCTATTTTAGTAGAGACAGGGTCGTGCTTTCACTGAGGCTGGTCTCAAACTTATGAGCTCAAGCAATCCACCTGCCTTGGCCTCCCAGAGTGCTAGGATTACAGGTGTGAGCCACTACACCCAGCCTTATTTATTTATTTTAATTAATTATTTAAATTTTAGATTAATACGAGGGTAAAAATGTTTAGGTTACACTGTTTTCATTTCTAAGGTAAAGTTCAAGTTGTAGTTGACCCCTTCACCTAGGAGGCATGCTGACACCCTCACACTGTGCACATTAGGTGAGATCCCACCAAATGCCCTCACCCCTTTTATTTTTATAAATAACTGCTCTGGGTTGTGTGTTAGAGCATGGTCCATGTGTACACTGGGGTAGATACAAAAATCATTTTCACCCTTTTCTGCCTGGTCATTTCTCATGTTTAGAAAATCAAATACTTGATTTCCCAGCCCTCCTTACATACAGGGATGGCCACGTGAGCCAATTTAATCCCTTGAAATATAAATGGAAGTTTTCTGGAGGATGGTGTTCAGAAAGCTTTTCTTTCCTGGTTATAGGGAAAGGTGTAGTTGGCTCTGTTTTCCTTTCCCCTTTCTTTCTTTCTTGAACTAAATACTGAAGTGATGGCAGTCATTTTAACATCATGTAGGAATGGTCAGGGAAATTACATCGTGCTGGCCCCGACACTATTGAATCGCAGATGCAGCAACCACCAGCCTCTAACTTCTGGCTGCATAAGAAAAATACATTCCTATTTGAATAACCCAGGTGTTCTCAACCTTGGCACTATTAGCATTTGAGGCTGGATAATTTTTTGTGGGGGGAAGCTGTTCTACGCATTGTGGGATGTTTATCAGTAGCATCCTTGGCTTTACCTAGTAGATGCAAGTGTGTGCCACATTTGTCATCAATAAAAGTGTCTCCAGGTATTGCCAAATCTCTCCCGGGGAAAAATGTCACCCCTGATTAAGAAGCACTCATGCAATCCATTGTAAGATGGATCTGCTGTTACGTGAAGCCAAAAATTTTCTAAACAGGGCAGTCAACTAGAACTTTCTACAAATGATGAAGATATTCGATATTGTGCTAATGTGGAAGTCACTAGCCACATGCAACTATTGAGCCCCTGAAATGAGGCTACTGTGATGCAGGAAGTGAGTTTTAAATGTTATGTTATTTTAATAAATTTAATTTAAATAGCCACATGTAGCTAGTGGCTACCATATTGGATAGCACAGCTCCTAAGTGATTCCCCCATTTCTTTGCATATCTGTGTTGTTGGAAAGCAAATAAGGCTTTGAGGACATTAATTGGCTGGAAAAAGGCAAAAAAATATGAAAGCAGCTAGTATTAACAGTAACAAAAACTGCATTTATTAACCATCTAGTGGAGTCAGCACTGTACTACATTTTATGTGTATAGATTCCACTTTAATGTTCCAACACATGTATCATTTGCCTCGTTGGCATGGAGAGGTTAAATAAACTGCCCAGAGACACATTGTTTAGAGCCTGCTTTGTCTTGAATGTGTTCTCTAAATTCATGTGCTGGAAACTGAATCCCCAATGCGACAGCATTGAGAGGGAGGCCCTAATAAGAGGTCATTATCAGGGACTGGGTTAGTTATGTACCTTGCACAGAACAGGCATTCCATGTATGCTTAGGAAGAGGAAGAGGCTTAGGGATAGAGGTTAGAGCCTTTCATGGTTCAGTGGCACTGTATTAGTAGTACACATGTGTATAAGGTGGGGAGGGCAGTAGGGAGAGGGTGGTTTGGGGAAATTCATGAATCTCCTAGGGAGTGAACTTTTTGATCAGTTTTCACTTAGGCAAAGTTATGGGTGAGGGTGAATGGTGTGGCTACCTCTTTTGCCTGGCTGACAAAATAGAGCAGGACAAAAACATCTGGAAGAACACCCTTCTCTTCCAACCTGGACACTGTGGGTGGTACGTAGCTTCACTGATGAACATAATTATAGCAAA
>CAUYQV010120061.1:0-84738 GCA_963574575.1 Galagoides demidoff | reverse complement strand
AAAAGCCTGGTTTTTCTCAATACGCCTTTAAAGGTTTTTAAATTGTTTCATATCTGGTCAAGTTGAGATTTTTAAGAACTTCATTTTTAATTTGTAATAAAAGTTTACAACTTGATTTTTTCAAAAAAGTCAACAAACTGCAAGCACCTGTTAATAAAGGTCTTAAATTAAAAAAAAAAAAATCTTTTCTTCCCAGGTGCTATATCTGTAATTGTTTCAAAATTCATTGTATTGCATTTGATTCTCTCCTTCTTCTAGTTTTCATGATTTAGATTAAAATCATATTAATTTTATCACTGCTGACTGAATTGCAGGCTTACTTGTGCAATTAGCATTTAACTTATAAGCACTGTAGTTCCACATAAGGTGTCTATTACTAACAACATAATTAACTTAAAAGAGTAGCAAAAGTAATTGTAAAAGGTGATTTAATGACCACTGTCATGCTAAATAAAACACTTGGGAAAATAATGTGTCTGTAGATTATTCTGTTTGAAATAATAGATTCAGCACTCTAATTTGAGTATGAAAAGAACTCATTGAATATGTAAATCTGTTATTCCAAAATTTATCATCTATTTAAAGCCGCTTTGTGGCTTCTGAGTTGCTGAATGTCTGCTCACAATGATCTGCAAAAATCAAGTAATTTTCCAAATGTCGTCAAACTTTGCACTGCTGTGTTGTATTATGTGAATTTTGTTTGAATACTTCCCTTCCTCAGAGTGTTTTTAAATTCACTCTTTCCAACTATCGTTTAGTATATGGAAACCATTAGTGTTCTTCTGTCCTCTGTGAAATCTGACACAACATAAATAAATATATTTAAAAATACCTACAAAGAACCTGATGGCATATCCTATGCAGTTTTCATAATTCAGCTTAGTGCATTCACACTGTGATTCTTCTTATGTTTGCCTTTCGCTAGTCATCAACGCATATCTTATTTATACAACAGGCTCAACTCAGGGTCATCTTCTTCTATGAAGTCATCTCTCTCATTCTAGTTTTTATGAGCCACTTTCAGCTCTAAATCCGATTGTCCTAGTAGTTTGAACAACACAACAGTCTGCACTTTATCACTTTTTTCTCGTAAGCGTATTTGTTCCCTAAGTTACTGAGTTGTTAGAGTCCAACATTTGTGAGTTCTTCTGACTAACATTCCTGACATCTTCCTACCCCTCTCATCTCTCTCCCAGGCAATCACTCACTAAGTCCCATGAAGATTCATTCTACTCCAATGTGTACCTTCTTTGTTCCTTTTCTCATGATTTTCATTAGTATCCTTGCCCACTTACCCCTCAGTATTTGTTCTCTTTTTTCACATTGCCAGCAATGTTATATTTCTAGAGAAAAAGTCTGATATCATCTCTTCTCTGATTGAAGTCCTCCATAGGCATCCTGTCCATTGCCATAGACATTTGAATTCATGCCATGATGTTCAGGCTCCTTTCTCACACAGCCATGTTGTATCGCGCTATCTTGTTATTTTCCATCCACATTACTTGCTTCAGTACCTCCATGGGAACTGAAAGGAGTATTTGGGTGCCAAAATCATGAGGGGATATATCAAGTATTTTTCATTTTTATCTCGTTTAATCTTTGCTCATCTTTAAGAGAGAGGCATATCATACCTTAATTTTAAGAGGAAAAATAACAGAGTCATTGAGAGGCTACCTAAACTACCCAATGTGGCAGAAAGTATAAGTGGGCAAGGGTATAATAAAATTCAAATCTTCCTCCCCAAACTCTGTACTCTTAACCCCTATGCTTTTGTACCTGTCCTTGGGCTATTCTCTCCCAATACTTATTTTTCTAAACTTTTCTGTTAAACAACAATCACTCTTTCTAATTCAGCTAAAATATCATCTTTTTTTGCAAAGCTTTCCTAAAAATCCCTCCTTTCCATTTTGATAGAACAAATAGCTTCTATCTTTGGGTTCTAAAGTGTTTTTCATCTACCTTTTCCCTAAGGTGTATTATGCTGTACTGTACAGGAACACCTCCATAGTTGAACACCTTCTGAAGTTGACCTAATTTTCATAGACCAGACATGTACAGCATGTACTCAATGAAAGTTCCTTATGTTGACCAACTGTGTATGTTGCCCAGTTTGGTCTCTTGAGTGGTCAGCTTACAGAGATTTTACTGTAATTATTTCTTAAGGCATATTTTCCTCATCAGATTTAGTGGATGATGCACCTCCCTCTATCATTTTGTTTTCTACATAGAACTTACCACATTGCATGCACCCAGGAATAATTAGTGGTTAATTGATTCATTAGAGCTATATAATTTCACTGGAAGAACTGGTCAAGTGACCTAAAAGTGATATGCAGAAATGATCACCCATCAAATGGAGCTTTAACATTGTACTTTGCTAGAAATAGTGATTTTCAACTGTGAAGTTAAAACTTCTCCTTGGAGAGAGGAGAAGAATTTCAGAATATCAGTGATACGTGTAGCTCTTGCAATTTATTAGTATAATATATATTTGGGGTAAATATTGTTTTCTGAGTACTAATTAGAAAATATAAAAGGTAAATACATATTTTAAGCTGGGAAATATGTTTATGTGTAATGTATTTCTCAACACATGTGCATTACCATGTTTCCCTGAAAATAAGACCTACTGAAAAAATAAGCCCTAGCAGCATTTCTATGCATTTGTTAAATATAAGCCCTATTCTGATAATAAGACCTAGTGGTGGTCTTATTATCTGAATGCAGATATGCTGCATAGCCATGCCATGCATTTCGGCACAGAGCGGTAAGGAAGACTGGAATACCCCCTGAAAATAAGCCCTAGTGTGTCTTCTTAAGAAAAAATAAATATAAGACAGTGTCTTATTTTGGGGAAAACATGGTACATTTTAAACATATTGAAAGCCTCAGTGCTAAAGAAAAGTATAAAGCTAGCAATATAAAGTTCAAGTACATTTTGGCAGCATATTAAGGTTTCATTAAACAGGGTTGATTAAAAATTACCAGTGATTCCACAGAATCAGCCCAGCAAGAATATAAGGAATCTGGTCCTAAAGAATCAAATTAACTTGATAATATAATATTTTGATTGCATTAACTATTTCCCACTTGCCCTGACCTATATACTTAGATAAATGCCATGGATTTGGAGTTTATTATTCAGGAAATGTCCACAGACATAAATCTTAACATAGCACTTCAAGAAATAATCTATTCTCCAGCAATTTAAAGAAAATACATAGTCCTAAATGAGAATTGGTATCTATAAGTAAAATCAGAAAGATTATTTTGTTAACATACCCACCACACTCTTTCACTTGGCCTTTAAAATATGAAATGCTTTACTGTTTTATCAGAAAGTCAGCATCATTACCAGTGTGATCTTTTCTTTCCATAATGATGGGAAGATAAGCTCGGTGTCAACTTTCTGGCGGTGTCATCTTTTGATTTTATTCTCAGAAAACTAGTTTATTAAAAAAAAAAAAACTTCCTAAAACTGAGAACTTTTTCACTATGCAAGGGCCACCTTTAGTGTGGGTTGAGATTTATTTTTATAGCATTACTTATTAGATTTCTTAGCGTACTGCATTCTCTCTGGTTTTAAAAGACACACTATGAATATGATGAACCACAGACTGTGGACATATTAAAACTCTTTTAGATAAAATACCACTCCAATTTCTCTTCCGAATTGACTTTTCACAACTTTCTTTGTTTTATTATTTTTGTTCTTATATATCTTGCCTTCTTCGAGGATATTTTTGTTCTTATATATCTTGCCTTCTTCATAACACTTATGTATTCTCTCCCAATACTCCTATCAGTCACATTTATATTTTCTTTATATTCCTTGTGGCCTCATATTTATAAATAGGTCCTTTATAATGCATTTTATATGATAGAAAGGACATAAGGGACCTCGGATTTTTTTCTTTTATCCAGTCTCTAAATTCTGGGATGCATTGTACAGGAAAATATTCATTTCCCTTGTAACTACTCAAACCAATGACAGTGATTAGCTGAGAAGAATTTCCACCCTTGTAAATTATAGTTTTACCTAATTAGTGACATCATATAACATGATAAATTATGAATTTAGAAAATCATTATTCGGTAAATGAAGACTTGTCATTTGCTTTGAAGGCAAATTAATCTTCCAGGATCAGAAAAAGGCTTCAAGGAACAGGCAGAACCACAGACGTCATGTTAATACAGAATCACTTCCCTCATCGCTTGTTGATCCTGCCCATCAAAGTGTTCTGGTAAAGCAGAGGAAGATGTGTCAATTCTGGAAGAAAGGCTTACCTTTTAAAACTGTTGAAAATCATAAGGGAGCAGTAACCATTTTGTGTTGAAATCCCAATTTTATGAGAGCTGAGATTTACAAAATGCCATGCATTCTTTAGTTTGCCTGTTTGCTCTGGACTATTCAGGATTCAGAAATAAAGAATGCACCCAAGTCTAGAGGAACTAATTAGATCTAAACCCACTTAGGTGAAAGAGGAGAAATTTCACCTATTCATTGTCAGTTTAATCTGTTCTTTGATAAAATTTGTTACTGGCCATACTACATATATAGATCTGTATCCATCCGTGGTGTCCAGGAGGCCTTCCTGGTTGCATTGCTCACAGCGTCTTATGCAAGCAGGTAGCTTAGGACTGCCATTAATTGGACCTGACTTGACCCAATGGAATCCCATTTGTAAAATACCCTAATAAAAAAATTCTGATGTTGAATGCAGTATCAATTTACTAATCTAAACAGAAAATATACCCACATAATTTAGACTACAGAATTCAAGGTGGATTAGACAGTTGGGAGCAAGAAACAAATTTTCAGATAGCAGTAAATAGACAATTAGAGGAGTACATAGACAAGTTAGGCTGCACTAAATTCATAAAAATATTTTTCTTTGTTTATTGATAAATTAACCTTAGCTTATATAGCAGTTTTAATTTAAAAATATTATGATGATTTTTACTTTCTGACTCTTCTATAATAACATTTAATTTAAAACATAAACATATTGCATAGTATAGCCATTCAGAACAAAGTTTCTTTCTTTATATTTTTATTTTTTACAGTGGATACAAGAACTGCCTTATGTGCTCTGGCTTCCTATCCCCTTGTATCTTTGCAATAATCTCATTTTTTATTGTACAAGGCATGATTCTTATTTCTCTAAAATCAAACAATACCATATAGAGTATATCATGAACAAAGAACACATGATACATATAAAGTGATTTAAGCAAATATTCTCCCTTATTATTCAAGATTAAATGATGAATGCCAGATTACAGGTGGCCATCTGACCTATACTGTTTTAAAATTAATATCCAGTGAGTTCTTCTTTCCTCTTGGTCTTGTATTACTCAGATTGCTCTTTGTGACTTCTTGACATACATTTCCATTGTGATCTGAATCAGTTAAGACAGAAATTCTTCCCTGGGTTACCTGTGTGGACAAGGGCAATTTGTTCAACTTTTCTAAGCTGTTATCCCCCCCTACAAAATGAGAGTCTGCTCTCTTGTGTGAAGTATTTTTATAAGGATTAGAGATAGCATAGGTAAAAACATATTCTACCTCATAGAGGCTGTGACACATATAGAAAACAAGAACATTCATCTGGGCAACTTGAAAGAAACTTTTGATCTTAGAAATTCAGCAATAAGAAGGTTTGTCTCTTTTCTTCTGTTTTGAAATGTATGATTCATTCACCTTTTCCCCAATGTTCTTATTTTAAATAGCTCCTGCTGCATGATAAACAATCTCAAAACTCTCAGAGGGATACAAAATAAAGCATTTATTTCTCACTCATAGGTCTGCTGATTGGCTGTGTTTTAGCAGAACTAAGCTGGGTTGCACTGAGGCTGACTTGGGGATATGCAATGAGGTCAGGTCTGTTGCAAATATCTCCCTGTAGTCTGGGACCAGTAGATATCTAAAGTATAGGCTTTTCATGGGGATGGCAAAAGAGAAGGATAATAAGCTCCAATATGCAGGTTTATTTCAATCTTGATAGTATCTTATTGGCTAAAGCAAGTCATAAGGCCCAGAAATAAGTCATGAAATGGGGGAAATATCAGAGTGAGGAGTTGAAGGGAGCGTTTCCTAATGGCGATCCAGTCTACAGAATTTGTCATTCAGATATATGGAAGAGTTTGAAAGTCTTCCAAGATTTTATTTCAAAATGCTCATCTTATATATCAAATATGTTGAGCAGTTAATGAAATGTTTTTGAACTCCAGCTTATAACACATAGGAGTGATTAACTGTCTGTGAATGGGGAAAAAAGTGAAAAAAAAAATCCAAAACTTTAGTATGTGTGACAATACCCAGTTCAAATTCAGCTTTGGGCCTAAAATTATACAGGTTATGGTAAGATAGTTCCCATCATTTTGGAGGAGGGCCTTTAAGTGTAATAACTATTAATATTCTATGGAAAAAGCATACAGTTGTTTTATCTGATTGAGGGATTCAAATTGTATTCATAACTTACTTGGTTTAGGTTATGTTTCTACTCTTGGTATAATAAATGTATATGAAAATACTGTTTTTTATGTATAGTCTATATATTATACACTATATTATGTATAATAACATACAATTTCCATTGTGAATAGTAAAAATTAAAACAAAATAGTTTAACTTAGGATACCACTAGTAAAATATAACATTTAATTGAAATTTATTACTCTTTTCCATCTTCCAACATAAATTATTCATTTTGCCCAAATTGAGAACATTAAAAAAAAAAAGATAATATTTCAGGTATAAAAGACAGAATGTATTGAGAATTAATACATACAGTGATTGCATAATAACAATACAATTGTATACTAATAAGGATACAATCATGCACATTGTTTCTGTCATGATTTTATAACCTTAAATTTGATAAAATTTTTACTTAATTTTTTCACTCTATGTCATTTTATGATTATTAAATTAGCACCGGCCAAGATTGAAATTATAACAAGTGAAGTAACAAAGTGAAATGACTTATTTTAAGGACTCATTTTAAATATGAAAACAGTAAAACACAATCAAAGCAAATAAATGTGGCATAATTTATTTGTTTCTAATATAGCCATGTATCACTTAATAACGGGAATATATTTTGAGGAATGGATCATTAGGATATTTTGCTGGTGCAACAGCATCATAGAATGCGTTGACACAAACCAAGATGGCGTGGTCTACACTTACTACAATGCACGGTATGGACTATGGCTCCCAGGCTACAAACCTGCCCATGGTATCCCTGTACTGAACACTGTGGGCAGTTGTAACACAGAGGCAGCTGTTTGTGTATCTAAACATATCGAAACATGGAAAACCTATAAAAGATAAAAAGTGACACATCTCTACAGGGCAATTACCATGAACGAGGCTTGAGGACTGGAAGTTGCTCTGCAGAAGTCAGTGAGTGAGTGGGAAGGTCTTGCTGTACACTGCTGTAGACTTTATAAACATGCACACTTACATTACACTAATTGCACACAAGTATTTTTCTTTGTTTAATAAAATATTAAGTTTAGCTTACTGTAACACGTTTATAAACGCTTTAATGTTTATTTTGACTCTTCTATAATAACACTTACCATAAAACACAAACATATTGTACAGTTTACAATATAGTTTCTTTATTTTTATCCTAAAAACATTTTTTATTTTTATTTTTTTTTACTTTTAAATTATTTTGTTAAAAGCTGAGATACACACATTAGCCTAGACCTACACAGGGTCAGGCTCATCAACATCACTGTCTTCGCCTCCATATCTTGTCCCACTGGAAGGTCTTCAGGGGAGTGGAAGAAGAGGTGTTGGGGGAGGGAAGAGCAGAGAGAGAGAAAGAGGGAGGGGTGAAGGTCACGGTGTGACACACATTTTTGGGGTGGGGGACAATTATAAGAGGGACTTTACCTAACAAGTGCAATCACCTTAATCTGGTTCTTTGTACCCTCAATGAATCCCCAACAATAAAAAACAAAAAACAAAACAAACAAACAAAAACATGTGGAGCTGTCATATCCTGTGATAACCATGCTTTCTTCTGGAATGTTTCCTGAAGGACCTTCCTGAGGCTCTTAAGGTGGAATCTCTCTTTTCAAAAATATACACTATAATAGTAATAAAAATAATAAACCTACTATGATGTTATGATGACTACAATGTCACTTGGCAATAAGAAATTTTCAGTTTCATTATAGTCTCATGGGAGCACTGCCTTATATGTAGTCTGCTATGTACCAAAACATTGTTACGTAGTGCATGAGTGCCAGTATTTAAAGCGAGAAGAGGATTCTTGTAGGAAAAAGCAAAGAGCAGATGAAGTTGTATATATAGTCAATTATTTATGTGTTATTTTGGAAGACTTGGTAAGGAAGTTAAAGTTTGTGGGATTAAAAATTGAAGATATTCTGAAAAGAAGTTATTATTTCATTCCATTGAGAATCAGAGTGCTACTTTGAAATGTATTCTATTCTTTTATGGAAATGAATGCAATTTATGTAAAATTGCGGTTGTGTTTGGGAAAGGAAGGCCTTTCAAATTCTCTGAGGTTCCAATGTAAAAGAGAAATCAGAATCTAAGCATTCTCACAAGTCTTCTCTGTTCATTAAAGCGAATAACTGTGACAACAATCAAGACTAAATTAGGTCAAGAAATTGTAATTCCAGTACAGAAACTTAAACACTTCCTGTTACTGGGCATTTGACTAACACTTTCCAGCAGATAAAGAAAAAATAGTGCCTCTGGAGATAAGAAGTAAATCAGTCACACATAGAATATTATTTATTTCACATTTTCCATCTTTGTTGTGATTTATCTCTTATAATTTATCTCTGAAAATGAGGCAAAAACTATATTGCGAACCTGGCTCTCCAAAGAATTTTCTTAAAACCTCACATACATCAAGAGCAGGCTACTTGAAATAAGTTATTATCATCACACATTCTCAAAAGAAGTGTTTCACAAAGATAAACAATGCCTGCTAAGCAGTAGTCCAAACAGTGGTGTGGTTATTTATGTATGTTGTTTGTATTCACTGTCAAATATCAGCATATATTTGTGTTTGAGTTATGAGTGCATATATGTGTATGAGTATCATTTCAACACATATTATTAAAACAAAATTCTTTAAATAAGGCTAACACTTGTACAAAAGAAATTTCACTTTAATATGGCACTGTTAAGACCCATTAAGAAGCCACATGTTGAAAACTAAATTATTTTAGCATTATAAAAAATTTATGAAATTATGTAAGGTCAAATATAGTCTTACTGAAAGTAATTTGGCTTTAAAGATGAAACCATAAATTTAGTTGGATGGTCAAACTGGTATAACTTTGGACAAATCATTACAATGAATATAGCTTCACATATCTTTTTTCATAATCTTCTAATTTACAAGTAGATTACATGATCAAAGATGGTGAATAAACTGAAAGATGATTTTTGTCCCTTATAGACCCTCTCAGTCTGTCTTAAGTTGTAATTCCATTCATAGTATCTATCATCTTATATTTATTTATTTATTTACTGATTTTCTATTTCTCTTTCCCCTATATGTTCCTAGTCCTAGAACATGGTGGACACACACAAAAATATGTGTGGAGTAACCAAGAATGCTCATGGTGGGCATTGTCTAATCATGCTATGTAAATAAGTTTGAACAGACTTCACAATCGGTGAATTCTTTTTACTATGTTATTACTTATACGGAAGAACCCTTTCTTTACCACAACTCCAGAAGCTAAATTGGACTTGGCATTTACACAGTGAATCCCAACTCTTTCCTAGTCTGCCCACTCTTCACAGTAAATTAGCACTTTCATTTCTATTAAAAAATAAGAAAGGCACTGCTTCTCTTAAAAGGCTAACTGCACCATCAATTTTTCTGCTCTTTTCTTTTTTTGTAGCCTAACTCAGTCTTTTTTTTTTTTTTTTTCATTTTCAATCTCTCCATTTCCATTGACTTTTTTCCATGTCAGGATTTAGATATTGTTACTTTTCCACAGCCTTATTAAAAACCTTGTCTGACCTTGTTTTCTGATAGTTATTGCACTCCGTCTTGTTTCTATTCAGCACATCCACCTCCCCACATTGTCCTCCCTGTATTTTATTGCCTTCATTACTACCGTTCCCCATCATTCTTTAGCTTGTAAAAACATGGCTGTCTTCTTAACATTTCCCTGAAACTGTTCCCTGAAGAACATTAAATGTCAAGACCTCTCAGTTCTCATCTTCTTTAGTCAAGACTTATAAAGAACATTTTAATGCACGTATTAGTTAAGAAAGTCTCACCCTTATGACAAACAAACCCTATAGTTTTGGTGTCAGCTGAACACTGTGGAATTTTAATTCTCATTCATGTAATGGACTAATGGAGATTTAAATGAAATGAGCATTCCATAGCTAATCATTGGGAGTGGAAGCAGGGAAAAATTGTGAAAGTGGAACTTGCTCAGCAGAGACACAAAGATGTGTTAGTTGTTTCCTACATCATTTAAATGGCAATGGCAGGTGTGTGTGGTCCCAGGTTCATTCTGGGACCCTGGGTGAGAGCAACTTTGCTATTTTTAATATTTACCTTCTTCAACAAGTTGCCCAGGTGGCCCTAAGAGTTCTCATCCATGTCATCCAGTTGGATGAACACTTAGAGTCACAGGTGGAAAGTATAATGGCCTGGGCGAGGAAGTGGTGAATATCAGTAGCTCACAATTCATCCTCTAGAATTCACCTCCACTGCTGCATTTAACTGTAACATGGGGCTGGGAAATGGACTCTCATTGTTGGTCTAGAAAGAGGAAACACAGGTTTAAAGATGCATTTGTGAGTTTCTGCCATGCCTTCTTGAAAAATGTCTTTTCTCTTGTCTTCCATATTTAATCTTTTCTCTCTCTTTTTTTCCACAGCCTTTCTCACCAGTACACCAGATGGTCAGAACCAGTGCCTTAGCTTTTTCACATCAGTGGAATACAATGTGCTTTCAGTGAGTTTATTCACTTCTATGACTTCAAATAATATGACCATGTGAAATTTGGTCTCCAGCCTTATTTCTTCTGATATAGAATCACATTACTAATTGCTATCTGCACATCTGTTATTAATAATTAATATTATTCCTGCAATTTAACACAATATGACATACACCTCTCATCTTATCCACCTCTTACCTCATCCTTTAGTATTTTCTTTCTTTTTTTAACTTAGGATGAGGAAATTATATTATTCTTTTCACTTTGCCTTACTGCTAGTTTATTTCCATAGTGTGTTCTTGCACTGCCAACAGAGAGACATAAATTACCATTTACTTGTACATTCTTAATGATCTCCTACTTGGCACATGCCACCCTACCTGTCCCTATTCTGATGCACCCTACGCTGAATGTATTGTCTTTAAATATTACATATTTGGGTGTGGCCCTCTTTACCACACATTTTAAAAAATTCAATATTTTTTTTTATATTTCAGAATATTATTGAGTAGACATGTTCTTGGTACTTAATTTGATTTTGTACAATTAAAGTCTAAGTTTTAAATGTGCCTTTCACCTAGAATGTGTGCAGTGTTAAACTCAGGCGTGAATTAACACAATCCTTCCTTCCCCCTCCCACCTACTGGACTCTGTTGAGTTTTACTTGCATACACACACATAGTATTGATTGTCTAGTTCCAGTTTAGTATTGAGTACATGTGGTATTTGCTTTTCTATCCTTGCAATGCTTCACTTAGAAGAATGATATCCAGTTCCATTCAGGTGTTACAAAAGATATTAGATCATCATTATTTGATGGCTGAGTAAGTAGTACTCCATGGTATATACCACATTTTATTAATCCACTCATGTATTGATGGGGATTTGAGTTGTTTCCACATCTTTGCAATTGTGATTTTTACTGCTATAAACATTCCAGTGCATGTGTCTTTATCACTAAATGTCCTTTTTTGCTGCTGGATAAATGCCTAGTAGTGGGATTGGTGAGTCAAATTGTAGTTCTGCTTTTACTTCCTTGAGGAACTATTGTAGATCTACTTTTAGTTCCTTTATCTCCCTACTACTTTCCATAGAAGTTGTACTAGTTTGCAGTCACACCAACAGTGTATAAGTGTTCCTTTTTCTCTGCATTCCATGCCAGCACTTATTTTTGGACTTTTTGACAAGAGCCATTCTCATTGGAGTTAGGTGATATTTCACTGTGGTTTTGACTTGCATTTCCCTAAAGATTAGAGATATTGAACATTTTTTCACATGTTTGTTGGCCATGAAACTATCTTCACTTGAAAAGTCTCTGTTCATGTATTTCCCCCCCTTTTTAAAGGAATGTGATTTGCTTGAGTTCTTGTGGATTCTGGTTATCAGCCCTATTTCCAATGTATAGCATGCAAATATTTTCTTCCATTCTGTGGGCTGTTTACTCTATTGATTATGTGTCTGTGCATAAATGTTCTGATTTGATCAGTGACCATTTGATCATTTTTGTTGTTTCTGTGATTACTTTGGTGGTCTTCTTCATGAATTCTTTCCCAGGTTGACATCTGTAAGAGATTTTCTAACATTTTCTTCTAGAATTCTGATAGTTTCATGCCTTAGGTTTAAATCCTTAAGGTATCATTAATTTTTTTGTGTGAGTGATGAGAGGTGTAGACCCTGTTTCTCATGCTGTTAC
Organism: Galagoides demidoff; assembly: GCA_963574575.1. Classification (NCBI taxonomy): domain Eukaryota; kingdom Metazoa; phylum Chordata; class Mammalia; order Primates; family Galagidae; genus Galagoides; species Galagoides demidoff. The sequence continues at coordinate 72,077 of CAUYQV010120061.1, read as the reverse complement.
CCAGTTTTCCCAGCACCATTTTTTAAGTAGGGACCCTTTCTCCCAGCATATGTTTCTATCTGCTTTGTCAAAAATCAGATGGTGATATGAGGATGGTTTTATCTCTGGGTTGTCTGTTCTGATCCATAGGTCCAAGTCTCTGTTTTTACACCAGTACCATGCTGCTTTGGATAGTATAGCCTTGTGCTATAAAGTCTGGTATGAGGATGCCACCCACTTAGTTATTATGTAGGAATGCATTGGTTATTTGGTATCTTTTCTGGTTCTTTATGAAGTGTGGCAATTTTTTTTTAAATCTGTAAAAAAAAATGGCATTGGTATTTTAATGGGAGATCACATTGAATCTGGAAATCACTTTGGGTAGTATGGCCATTTGAACAATGTGCATTCTGTGAATGCAAAACAATGATGTGTTTTTCCATCTGGTAACATTCCCTGAACTTTCTGTCCTCACCGTTTCATAGTTTCCCTTACAGTGGTCTTTTACCTCCTTAGTTAAAACATCCCTAAGTGATTTTTTTTTTTAATTTTCTTTGTTGCTACTGAGAAAGATATTCCACCTTTGATTTGATTCTCAGCTTGACTGTTGCGTATATGAAAGCTACTGATTTGTGTACATTAATTTTGTAACCTGAGACATTGCTGAATTTATTTATCAATTCCAGGAGTCTCTTGGATGGATCTTTTGGGTTATCCAATACAAGATTATGTTGTCAGGAAAGGCAGATAGTTTGACCTCTTTGTTACCCACTTGGATACCCTTGATTTCTTCTCTTGCCTGATTGCTCTGGCTAGACTTCCAGCACTATGTTGAACAGAAGTGGAGACAGTGAAAAACCTGTCTGGTTCCTGTTCTATGCAGGGATGATTTTCATTTTCCCCTTTCAATATGATGTTGGTTGTGGGTTTGCTGTACATAGACTTTATAATTTTGAGGAAAGTCCCATTTATGTTATTTTATTAGGCATTCTTATCATAAAAGGGTGCTGAATTTTGTCAAATGCCTTTTCTGCATCTACTAAAAGGTTCATTTGTTTTCTTTTATTTGCATCTATTCTTGTGGTGTATTTCATTTATAGATTTGTATATGCTGAACCATCCTTGTATCTCTCAGATAAAGCCCACTTGGTTGTGATTAGTTATTTTTTTAATGTGCTACTGAATTTGGTTTGCTAAGATTTTCTTGAGAATTTTTGAATGTAAATTCCTAAGGGATATTTACTGTAGTTTTATTTTTTAGTTATATCATTTTCTGGCTTTGGCATCAAGGTGATATTGGCTTCATGTAACAAGTTAGGGAAGATTCCTTTCTTCTCAATGTTATGGAATCATTTCTGCAGTATAGGTACAAATTATTCCTTGTAGGTTTGATAAAATTTGGGTGTGTAAATACCTGGTCTGGGATTTTTATTTCTTGGAAGATTTTTTTTATTTCTTCTTCAATTTCCATGCTGTACAAACAATAACTCATTAATCTTTCTTGTACTTTCATAAATAGTAAAAGTTCTTCTCTCAGATGCATAGGTACAAATATTTTTATTTGCTGAAATTCATACTTTTAGTAAGTTCTAGAGATGTTTGGATAATTTTGTCTCCAGGATGGAAAGAAGGTGGTTGAGAAGGTCTGTGTATTAGATCTCTGGTTTGTCCAAAACCCGGAGACCACATGTTAATTATTTTTCTATGCTATCTTTCCATATAACGTTACTCGGTGGAAGTGAGAGGGGGAGAAGAGAGTAGTCTAGATTATAAGAGAGGAAAAATGTAGAAAAAATAAGTCATTTGAATTGATTTGATAACTCAGTATATTTGGGTGTTTGAAATCAAGAAGTTAGATTACGGTAATAGCATGTAGGTGATATGCAATGTTTTTGAGAAGAAAATAAATTATTAGAGATGCAGTATTTGGAAAATTGTGTGATCATGGTTTGAAGATGGAATTAAATGAGTAGAGAAAGAGGAAGAAAAAAAATTACAGTCATATCTCAGAAATACACTTACAGATGAGTACAATAAAATAAGTGTTTCAAAGCAGTGAATCACACACATTTTGGAGTTTTCCAGTGGATATAAAACTTATGTTTATACTATGCTATAATCTATTAAGTATGCCAGATTGTTACATCCCTAAATGCAATGTATACACCTTAACTATAAAATATTTTATTGTGTAAAATGCTAAAAATTATCTGATCCTTTAGGAAGTATTAATCCTTTTGCTTGTGGAGGGTCTTGCCATGATATTGATAGCTGCTAATTGATCAAGGTGATGTTTGCTGAGTGTTGAGGTGGCTGTGGAAATTTCTTAAAACAAGACCATAGTGAACTTTGCTGCACTGATTGTCTCTTCCTTTCATCAAAGTCTTCCTTGTATCCTGCAATGCAGTTTGACAGTATTTTTTTTCATAGTGTAACTTCATTCAAAATTGGAGTCAGTTCTCTAAAAACCCGTCACTCATTTCAACTAGGTTTATGTGACATTCTAAATCCTTTGTTGTATTTCAACAATGTTCACAGCATCTGCATCATGATGAGATTCCTCCAAGGAACTACTTTCTTTGCTCGTCCATAGAAAACATCTCATCCATACAAGTTTTATTGTGAGACCGCAGCAGCAATTCATCTTTTCGGCTCCACTTCTAATTATAGTTCTCCTGCTGTTTATACCACATCTGCAGGTACTTAATCCATTGAAGTTCTAAACACCTCAAAGTCATCAATGAGGCATAGAATCAATGTCTTCCAACCAAATTCCTGCTAATATTAGTGCACACATTTTTGTCTCCTCCTAGGAATCACTGGTTTTCTTAATGGTGTCTAGAATGGTGAATAATTTCCAGAAGATCTTTTCTTTTATTTTCTTTTTTCATATTAATATGCAAGTACAAACAATTAGGTTATAATGTTTGTATTTGTCAGGTAGTGTTCCTCTTGCAGTTGTGTCTGACACTCAGGAGGTGTGCCATATACCCTTACATGGTGCCCACCCATTAGGTGGGAGCTCATCAATTCTTCTCCCTGCTCCCCTCTTCTCCCTTCCCTTTCCCCTTCCTCCATCCCTCCAACTGAATTGACTTGAGTTTTTCTCCTATGTGGACATGTATTAGTTCATCTACTGGCTTCATATTAGCATTGAGTACAGTGGATACTTGCTTTTTCATTCTTGCAATACTTTACTAAGAAGAATGTGCTTCAACTACATGCAGGTTAGTACAAAAGATGTAAAATCTCCATCTTTTTTATCACTGAATAATATTCCACAGTATATGTATATCACAGTTTATTAATCCATCCCTGGGTTGATGGACACTTGTGTTGTTTCCACAGCTTAGTGACTATAAACTGAGCTGCACTAAACTATCTAGTGCAAATGTCTTTATGATAAAATGACGTTTTTTCTTCCAAGTAGATGCCTAGTCATGGGATTGTGGGATAAAATGGAAGGTTTATTTTGAGTGTTTGAGGATCTTCATAATTTCCAGAAGGTTTTGAATTTACTTAGCCCAGATTCCATAAAAACAATCAATGTCACAGCAGCCTTACAAAAGTCCTAAAAAATAAGACTTGAAAGTTAAACTTTCTCATTGACCCAGTGGCCACAGAATGGATGCTGTGTTAGCCATGAGAAGAGCATTAGTTGCCCTGTACATCTTTACCAGAGATCTTGGGCAACTAGGTACCTTGCCAACATGCAGTGATATTTTGAAAGGAATTTTATTTTTGAGCTGTAGCTCCCAGATGGCATCTTCTTCTAATGTAGGGCTGTTTCATGTACATTGTAGCTCTGCGGTTAAGCATAGCCCCTTCTTCAGTTATTTTAGTTAGATCTTCTGGATAACTGGCTGCGTCTTCTGCATCAGCACTTGCTGCTTCTATATTATAGAAATGGCTTCATTTCTCAAATTTTGTGAATCAACCTCTGCTAGCTTTAAACACCTTTCTTGTCTAGCTTCCTCATCTCTCTTAAACTTCACAGACTTGAATAATAGGTAAGACCTGACTTTGCTCAAGATTAGATTTTGGCTTAAGGGAATATTGTAGCTGGTTTACACTTTTATCCAGGTCAATAAAACTTATTCTATTTTGACTATGAAAACTTTCTTCATGTCAGTTGTTTGGTTTTTGGTCATTTGTGTGTTCACTAGAGTAGCACTTTTAATTTCCTTCAAAAACTTTTCCCTTACATTCACACTTGGCTCACTGGTCAGTGTAGGAAGCCTTGCCTGTGGCCTATCTCAGCTTTCAACATGCCTTCACTACATCTTGATTTTGATTTAAAGTGAAGAGCTGTAACTCTTCCTTTCACTTAAACACTGAAAGGCCATTGCAGAATTATTAATTGGCCTGATTTTAACATTGTTGTGTTTCAAGGAATGGGATACCCCCCAAAAAGAAGAGAGATAGGTTGGTGGAGCAGTCAGAATGCACAAAATGTTTATTAAGTTTTCCAACTAATATGAATGTGGTTGTGAAACCTTCAAACAATTAAAATGGAAACATTAAAGATGACTGACCACAGATTATCAAAACTGATCTAACACTAATGATTTAAAAGTTTGAGATAATGCAAGAATTACAAAAAGGTGAACCAGAGACGGGATGTGATCACCTGGTATTCTACAGACTTTCTAGATACCAGGTGGCTACACACCTTCAATTTGTAGAAAATGTAACATCTCTAAAGCACAATAAAGTGAAACATAATAAAACAAAATATGCTGGTTTTACAAAATCAAGGGAAAGGAGATGATAACCTGAATTAATGTCAGTTTATACATGATAACGATGTCTATCTTCTAATGAATGGATACTCGCTGGGCCCTTGAACTGCTGTGCAGCTCCTGATAGGATGTTTTTCTTCTGTTGCTTTATATCATGGTCTCCCAAGCTGGATATTATCATTTTTATGCTACGTACATGGTTTATATTACTTCTATTTCAACTATTCTTAGGTCATTGATTCTCATGAAGTACCCTATGTTGAAAACCATATATGTGGGTCACTATAAAAGTTTTGAGACAGACGATTATGTAGTCCATTATTTCACTTCCAATAAATACAATCGACAGCGTATTTTCTTATTCATCTGTATGAGTTTCAACCTACTGGTTTATCAGTGTTGCTGGGAGGGACTCATTTGTTTCTATCTATGCAGATTTTACATTTTTTGATCTTTCTTTACCTCAAAGCTTTCACAATGACCCAGGTATTGGTGGAAACAATTAAATGCTTTTCATCTGTATCCATAAAAAAATCAAACAAAACAGATATAAAAATCATAAGATCTTTAAAAATCATCGTACTGTGGTTTAACTGAAATTATGAGAGAGATAAGAATAATCACACATTTATTTAAGTTATTATTGGTGCAAATTCTTGAACATATAAATTAAACATGATTCCTTAAATCTATATTCTTGCAATTTGGATGAATTAAATTTCTCATTAATTCAATTACTGGGACCTTTATTTTGATATGGTCTTCTTATTTGCCTTCTAATTACTTCGGTTCTTCTGGTTTTTCTTAAATTACATCAAAAAGTTATTTTAAAATCCTATATCAAATGGAACTTGTTGTGGCGATGTGAGGGACAAGGGCTGAGAATTTATCATCCTGGAACAATTGTCTCCATAGTGAAGAAAAGACAGTTGAGGAGGGAAATGCCCTATCTCCGTATCTAGAGATTATCTCAGCCACAGAATCCCCTGTCCCCTGTCCTTCAGCTTGCATGCCACGTCCAGGTCAGCTTCTTTAGTGCTCTTTATTGTTAGGAACATTAGGGATGTCCTCGGATGTGGGAAGACAGACAGACGATTAGAGCATTTTCAGTACTGAGTCCGAACCTAAGACAAGATGATCGTAACCCTGATCTACGTGGTTGCTCCTCTTTTACTGGCCTCTTCTAACTCTTTCTTTTCTTTATTTCATGGGTCACTGTCCTGACCTCTTCCATAGGTCTGTTCTTCCATCTGTCCATGACCCTGATAAATCCCGTAATCACTACAGTTCATGAACATTTACCATGAGCCAGGTACTCTGCTAAGCCCCGTACAGGCACCATTTTATTTAATCCTCAAAACAATCCAGAGAGATTGATAGTATTATCTCCAAGGAAACTGGAATTCAGAAAAGTTGAGTTGACTAGCTTGCCCCAAATCATTCAGTGTTCAGGTGGCAAAGCTGGTATTTCTCTCCATTCTGTCTGACCCAGTGCCTGGGCTACTTTAAAAACACAAGTAGGATTTACCAATCATGAATAAATTTGCCAATAATCAAGACTGACCACGGTTGTGAGAAAGAAAAAATGGGCTGAGACAGGTTGCAGCCTGTGATTTTTCCTCAGAGACACAGTGCACTGAGCAGGGGCCTGTCCTGGGAGAAGCCGTGACGCTAGCAAGGGCTCTCGTCAGTGTTTGTCCAGCCTTTCATTGTCTAATCTACTTATGCTCCTGTGACAGCTAGTGACCTGATGCTGTGCCTTGCTTCTTGTGTCGTGACAAACAGCATTAAATGAACTCATTTTTCCTGAAGTATGACAGAGGTTTTATCCTCTTCAGAGAAATTTGCATTTTTATAAGAGAACATGAAAAAAATCACAGGTGTTAAGAAATGAAGCTGAAAAAGTGAAATTTTGAGATTGAGACTGACAGGAAAGGTGCAGTTTAGGTCTGGGTCACCCCCAATGGCTTTTCAAGTCACTCCCTGTCTATGATCCGGGGGTGCCATTGTAGTCACGTGGCAGTTAGCCCTGCAGGTGAGCCTGGGTCTGCACTGTCTTACTGCTTGTGTATGGGAAGCATGCTGCCTGGTGAATTTTGTTTTGCCTTCGACCATCATGGTTGTGATCTAACATATACACTGTTACCAAGTTGATATAGCCTCAGATATATTCATTATTACCTAAAGTAATGGGAAATTACTTAAATTCCTGTTCTTCAGGAAAATACTGATCTAATCAAGTTTCTTAGAATAAAAAATAGGTATCTGAATATACTTTTAGTTACAATTTATTAGAATTTATTACATTACCTTGAGATTTTTCAAAGGAATAATTCTTAAAAAATCCAAACATCATATTCTATTTGTATCTAACTACATGTGATTCAAAGTGTTTGTTTACATTCTTAATGCCTTAAGAAATTATTGGGAGCAAGAATTTACTCCTATGCCCCCTGTATGTGTTAGAACTAGGTAACAGTGAGAAGAGTGATAGAAGCTAGATTTTCTCAGTAAAGGATGATTGGCTAAGCATAAAGATTAATACCACTTCAACTCTGTCATGATGATAATCTGGTTGTATTTGTATTTACAAGTAGAAAGAGGAAATGAAAGAAAATCACCACTTGCTCTTTAAACATAGGTCAATTATATTTTGTGCCAATGAGGGGAAATGAATCTCCCTCTGATTAAATGAATTTTTGATGCCTCAGAATAAGTTTCTAAGAGAGTCAATGTTGTTTAAAAACATCGACAAAAACCGCACACAGCCTCTGTGGCTGTATTTATGATTAGGTAAAGTATATAACACATCACATCTAAACCAATGGAAATGCAGACTTCTTACAAGCATAAGCTACACCCCACTCAACCAGCACCTATCGGATCCAGTGATTAGTTCTACATCAGTCAATGTACATAAAGGTTTTGTCAGTAATAAATGCCATGTGATCAATGAATTGAGTCTACAAGGACAAATCGAGGTTTGCTTTTAAGATTTATAATGCAACAACAAAAAAATACGTTTTGGCAGCAAATGTTAGGCCCACTGGCAATGAATCTGATTCTTGCCTTGGTGAAAAGATAATTGGTTCAGGAAAAATGTGATTAGGTTTTTTCCCTCTAGAAATCACATAGGATTGAACTTTTTCGATTCAGTCTTTAGAGTAGACATGTACAAATCTGAGAGGCCCCACGGCCACAGACATGCAGTTTTCCTATTCATAGGCATGGCCAGGGCAGAGGCTGAGGCCAGAGTCGAAGCTTGTCAGGCATATGCTGCCATGTGAGTGACTTCTACAATTACCCGGTTGGTCAGGACAGGCTGGAGAAGGATGGGTGGGCAGCATCGGTGAGCCAGGCAGGGGTGCAGATCAGCGAGGAGCTGAGCGGGAAGGGCACACTGAGAATGGGACTTCAGGCTCAGCAGGCTAGCCCATGATGGACAGGTCAAACTTTAACATCAAACTAAGCTGAAACCCTCTGATTGCTGAAGATCAGCCTCCCTGGCTTGGAACAGACATAATGGGCTCACACTCATAAGCTGAGTTGTCAGAAATATTTTTCTACAACTAAAAGATCCTTAGTTTTAGAACTTGGGAGAAGAGATGGCATTCCCTGGGCTGCTTCTCCTCTTCAGAGAACACTGGCCTGGGATGTGCGGGATCTGAATTTTATGTCAAACTCCCAATTTGCATGTACTCCATTATGATCCATTGAAATATTTTCAGACATTGAATCATCCATTTGTCCTTTCTAGCCAAGCATCTGTCTGCAACAGATAAAGTGTGGTAAATGCTGGATCTGAAGATAGTATTATAATGTCCTCATTAATTCAAAGAATTTGATAGCATGAGATATTTAAACTCTGCAGAGTCTTTAGAATGCAGATTCTCTCCCTGATACCCTCAGAATTAGTACCCCCATCCTTTCTCCCTCTGTCTCCCTTAGCCTATGTTGAAGAGGAGACAGAGGGAGAAAGGATGGGAGTATTTATCCCTTAATCCACATTGACGAGGATATTTCTTTTTTCCGTATAATGTTACTGAGCCCCAACAAGACGCTGCATAGGGCCACTGCCCACGCCTACGCCTTCCCTTCTCCCCAGCTACTGAGCACGCTGGACAGCCGCCTTTCCCTGAGAGAGCTCGCTAGTCTGGGCTACCCTCAAATGGATCGCATTTTTGCCACTTGAGGAAGAGCATAGAATGAACTGTTAACAATGAAGCCTGAGACATAATTAGCTGTGACTTCTGTGTTAAAAAAAAATTAGACTCCGAGGGAGGAAGAGAAGGCAGCACTGCTTTGTTCCTGTAACAGTTACTTATCTCTATTGTGGGGTGAGTTTCCCCCAGTTCCTTGGATGAAGTCGAGGACAGGCCTATGGTCACTTACGGGTAATAGCCCTTTTAGCCCTTGGCCACCAATTATTCTGCTTAGTAAAGTTCATCAGTACTGTGAACTTCAGTCATCATTCTTCACTGCACTGACTTGGGCCAGCTCCTTGTGGGAGGCGGGAATTCTATAGTGGGAAAAGAATAGGCTTTCTTTGCTATCATGGAGTTTTGTCCTGCAAACCTGGATATCGGAATCCTAAAGGCGCATCTCAAGGAAGGACGGAGGGGTTAGGGGCAATAAAGTTCCAAAACAGGTGTCCTAGATTTTGCTTTAATCATTCTAGCCACAGTGGATGTTTTAAAGCTGATTCTCACTCATGGGCATCACTCATGGGCAGTTCCGTCGGGTTTTCATCAGTCCCATGGGTTTCTTCACTTGTTGTTTTAAAGAACTAAATATGCTTCCTCCCACTGCCACTGCTTTCTTGGTAGCCCAACCCCAGTTCAGAGTTTCTAAGAAGGAATATCATTACCATGTTAGGGAAAGTCACCTTCACGAGACTCAGAGTGGGTTAACGCATTCTCTCTCTCTCCCTGCATCTGTTCCTCGGAAACTGAGTAAGTTTGTCCTGTTAGCACAAGTACAATTACTTCTCAAATTTCTGTGCTCTACTCTGGAGCTACAGGTCCCTCCAGCCAAGCTTTCACTCTTCTCATTTTTCAGGTGGGAGAGAGTCAGTTCCAGTTCGGCAGCCCTTTAGAAGGGTAGCTGTCCTCAGAAAGGCATCCTGCAGTGCCCTATCATTGGGTTAAAAGATGGGGGAATAGCACTGCCCCTCACAGTGGGTGAGGAATGAGTAAAAGGACTACTCCAACAACATATTCCAACTCCTCTCTTTTACAAACAAAACCTTTTATGTTATAGCTGCTTCACTAATCTCTTTTATTGTTACAGCAGCAGGGAAGGTCTGAGACACACACTTTCTCTGACCACACTTCTCTAACCATGTGGCAAAACCTTCGTTTTAAAGCCAAAGCCTATTATGCCCTGGTCTCCCTATGTCAGTGGTAGAAGGCAATTATAGAAATGCTAGTTTATCACACCCTGAAGCAGAGACCCACGACTACCTCTTATTCAGCTAACACCACTATTGCACTAGAGTTTAGAAGTGACAATTTCCCCAGCTGCCATCATCTAGCTGATACAGAAATGATTGTTCTATAGGACCTGCCAAGTATCATTGGGAGAATATTGTTCTAGAGCACTTGTTAGTCAGCATTGATATTAGACTTTCTCTATGTCAGATCATATCTAAGGATTACAAATACCTTTAGAAAGAAAAAAAAATGTGTATGAACTCTTTCCAAAGATGTCTTATCTTTCTCCTTTACAGATAAAAAAATTAAGAATATAAGTACTTCTCTGCTATTGTTCTTATTGTGTGGTTCTGTACCAATGACTAAATAGCTAGATCCAAATAAATTGATACACATAAATACACAAATATATAGTACAGGGTAGCTGGATTCCCACCTCTGTAGTTAATTCTGAGCTAATTTCACTGATTAAGTGCAATCACTTCTCTTCTATTTTTATTTCTCTTCTGAAGGTAAAATAACAACTCCCCTACTCTTATTTCTCACATATTTAGAATGCACACATTTTTCTGTAGTTCCTTTTGAAATTATGAAGCAGAATCTATGAAGTAGAACCAGAAGTTGCTCTGACACCAAATCAGCCACGAATGACAGAAGGCTGTTGACTTCCCTCTCCTGTTGTTTACAGGACCTAGAGAATGTTGTTTCACAATGTCCCCCCCACTTTTTGGGCATCTGTAATTATTGTCCCTACAAGCTTAGAGTAGGAAGAGCAAACACGTGGACAGTGGTCAGGTTGGCTCTGAGATTAGAGACAAGTCAAAAGTCCTGAATATGTTCTATCCCTTCAGTTTAGACACTTAGATCACTAAACAGATAAGCTATATGAATGTTCTTGAAGAGAGTGAGGGAGGAGGTATAGAAAAACTAAAAATGTCCACCTTAAGTTTCCTTTCTGGGCACTGGAAGGGAAGTGCCTTCTCCTCTGTGGAAGTATGATGAATGTGAGTGAGTTTCCCCTACAGTGGGGAAAAACACTCAATTCAGGGTCACAAAACTTGAACGTGAACTCAGATCTGTTACTTATCAGTACTTTTCCCTCATGAAGGTTACTTAAATTTCAGGCTTTGTATTCTCATGAGGAAAATGAGAATGAATTTCTACTTCACAGACATTTTCTGAGATTATAATTTTCTGAGTGGTGCAAGGATGGCACTATCATACGGTGCATTGTGTTATAAATATGTATCCCTATACACATAGTAGAGCCTGTCCCTAACGGTGTGTATTGATGTATGCTGTACACATATGCACACTCTCATGCACACACATCTGGCATAGCATTATTTGACATATATAAACTGAACATAATGTGAATTTAAGTGTATTCTTATTTCCCATGATAACTTTTAACTGTGAACTCTGTGTTTTCGTTCTTTTTTTTTTTTTTTTTTGGCCAGGGCTAGATTTGAATCCATCACCTCAGGCATATGGGGCCAGTGCTCTACCCTTTTGAGCCACAGGCGTCACCCCGTTTCGGTTCTTTTTGATGAAAAATTTCTGTGACCATCAAACATGTAAAATAAACTATGTAGAGGACACTTAAATAATGAAATATTTTATTATAGAAAGACACGTACAATTTTAAATCAACAAAGATTTGAGCCTACAAAAAACATTACAGGAGATTCGAGGAATTCCTAAAGCATCATGTTTAGCGCCCCTGAATTCATGTAATCCGAGCCAACATCTCGATCACTTACGCACAAAGCAAACCCCACTGTCACCAGGGCTATTCGAGATGATATCTCCCAGGTTATTATTTAAGCTCATTTACAGGCTACTGGAATAGAGCCCCACTGTCGTTTTGTCATTTTCAGTCTTGGTCAGAGCAGAGAACTTCCTGGGGTGAGGCCTGAAGACCTATGAATTAGGGCAGCTGTGTGTACTCCCTGCTCTCTTAGGCAAGGAAGAGTGAAGTTGATAGAACTGGAAAAAGGCACAGGGAGACAGGTGGAAACAGCACCAGCACCACTTGATTTGAAATCGTTGGTGCAAGGCTATTTGTATTGTCTTCCTAAACTCATTTAGTGATGTTTCAGCAAATGTGACGATCAAAATCCACGCAAGCAAACTGGCATCTCTGTTCATCATCAAAATTTGGATCTATATCTTGGTGCAGCACAAGGACAGTTTTGAAAATGCTTGAAATATTGACCCAGTGCATTCAGGGGAAAGCATCCAAATGTATTAGCCCAGCACTTGTGTCCACTCTTTGTGAGAGGAGGAAAAGCTGAATTCAAACACGTATAATCTGTCTTTGATTGTGCAAATTCTTGTCTTCAAGCATCTCTTTGTTTAATGTGAGGGTTTGTTTTGCCAGATCTAAAATGACTTCTTAGGGGAAAGGAGAGGCAAAATTCTCGCATGCTGGAGCATCAGATTTTACATTGTAAATGCCTACTGCAATGTCAAGAAAATGTTAGCAAAAAAAAATAATAGAAGCGGAGCTTATCAGCAATTCTAAAGTAGAAATAATATTGTTAACTAACAGCTATTACATATTTACTGTGTGTCTGGGAATGTTCCAAGCACTTGACCATGCATTAACTCATTTGAAGGAAAGTTAATTTATTATTGAATGGATTATTATTTAATTTATACATAATCACTTGATACGTAGTCATTGGTGTGAATTACGTATCATATGCGGTGTGCCTTATGCCGTGGGGGTTATCTCTAGATTCCTAATTCAAGGGAGGTATCATTCCTGGCAGAGGATTTTGGAAACTGCTGGACCACGAATTTACACGCCAGTCTCTACGTGCCATTTTGCAAGATCTTTTCCTCCTTCTTTCTGAATAAAGAAGAGGAAATACAGGGGAGCCCCAGGATTTTCCAAAGTATTATGGATACACAGTGGATAGAAGAAAAGCACAACAAGGGGTACAAAGCACCTTCTCTAATCTCCCCCACCTACCTTTTAGTGCAGCCAGGATTCTTTTATTCCTTGTAGGTCTTTTCTTTTGCTAAGTCTAAATTCACTGCAGGAGATAAGTAGCTCTCTGGGTTTTTCTCATTCTGCCTTCTCTTCCAGGACTGAAAAAAATAAAATGAGGTGACAAGAAGTGGCTTCTGCTATTGAGGAGTTTTCTGCAATTTTTCCTTAAGGTAAATTCTGCACTTTTAGTCCACAGGTCACCAGAATTGGGTGGAAAGTTAATAACGGTTTCTGTATATTTTTTCATTGTTCTACCCCAGCTTCTGAAGGCAGAGTGGAGGAACGGAGTTACAAAATATTCACAATATTTCAAATCTTTTCTTTTAATTTTTTTTTTTAATCTCCAAGGCTACAGTTTAGAAAACAATGTCTGTGGAATAAGGCCTGCCTGATTATGATATAGAATTCACCTTAATGAATATATATCAAGATGATCATAGTAATATGTGCCTTGATCCCCAGGAGGTGGGAGCTGCCAGAGACCAAAGGCCATCCGAGACTCTCAAGCCCAGAAGTGAGCCCACCTGCCTGTTGCCCAGCTCTCACTCCCATGGCAGCCAATGGATGATATTCATGACTGATATTTGATGGTTTATCTGTCAAGTTATTACAATTAGTTTTTATTTGTTCCTTTGTTTGGTCTTACAGAGAGATTCTGAGAGTAAGCATAACTCTCCACTCGCCAGGTGCAACTTTAGTATGTAAAAGCTGGCTCAAACTTGATGTGGGCAAAAATGGAATTCTTAACTCTTATCACACTTCTCCTTTTCCACAGACCCACATCAAACCTGCTGCTCTTTTCCATTTGGCTTAAAACAAAAACCAAAGGGTCACCTTGATTGCCCCCTTCCCATAGTTTTCTGTGGTAAGGGTAGCATCATGTGGTACGGCCTAAAGAATACATTTTCTGAGAGGTTAACAAAATTCCATTTCCTTATCCTCTCACTAAGAAGCTCACAGTCCTGTTATTCTGCTGACACCTGCTTAGGGGACAGTGGTCTGGGGAGGGGACCTTGAGTCCTTCCCTTTTACATCAAATCAAGCATGAGAATAGCCTTGTTTACAAGAAATGAGAGTCAGAGGCCAAGTCTCAGTTCAGATGCCATTTAAGCAAGAAGTTTTTTAAAAAATCCAGGTGGGGCCAACTTTGGCTTTGTTAGATCTGGATTGTTGAAGAAAGAAAATCTCTTCTCGAGTGAGAAACTCTGTTTGGGTGCAGCTCTTCCTGTTATTAAATGAGTAGCCCTGAACCCCAGGCCAAGACAGAACTGCGCAAATCTGAGTGTCAGGTAGTTCACCTCACAATCTTGCTTATTTCTCCACACCCCCACATCTCGTCGGCTGGCACCCATGCCAAAGTCATCATTATTTCTTGCCTTGACTATAGCAATTATTTATCAAGTACTCTGCGCTTTCAATATATTTACCACAGCCTCAATTAATTGCCCTCCTCACCAACCCCACTGCAACCCCATAATCTTTTCTTCATAGTGGCAAGGGTTAAGTTTTAAAAACAACATCAGAGCATACCACTCACTTAGAGCCCTGCAATGACTTCCCAGTAGGCTTAGAATAAAACCCCACATTGTTTGCAGCATTTTATGGTTTGGTCTGATTTCTGTCTATTTCTTTAACTGGGTCTCTTTTTGGTTTCTCACCAGTCATTGCTATTCTTACTTCTGCTCTGTAATATTCCGAGCTTTGTGTCTGGTGCTTGCAATCTTTCTGCCTCCTGAGCATGGCAATCGTGTCTTTTAAGGATTATCTATTTCTTGTCCACTAAAGTGTCATCAAGGAAGTAAAGCCCCCTGCCCAACCAAAAGTAGCACATCATTCAACCCTTCCAGTCACTCTGCATCATAAGACTCATTAGTTTCTAAAATCAGTATGTTTATTTTGTTCATTTATATCGATATTATTCACCTTTCACCCATTCTAAAATATATGCTACTGTAAGTGTGGACATATCAATTTTATTTATAGATGTATTCTATGTTTTAAGGGCTTTGTAAATAGTTGAAAAATATTTAAGTAATTTCTACAGCATAAGCATTTTGAATATATACATTAAAATGTTGTCATGAGTTTATGGTGGTTTTAAATAATTTAGAATTTAGCCTAGATTTATTGACACTCCTCCTTTCAAGAGATGAGAGTAGGTGAGCAAACGTTTTTCTATAAAGGGAGCTG
The DNA here is from genome assembly GCA_963574575.1 of Galagoides demidoff. Lineage (NCBI taxonomy): Eukaryota > Metazoa > Chordata > Mammalia > Primates > Galagidae > Galagoides > Galagoides demidoff. The sequence continues at coordinate 56,733 of CAUYQV010120061.1, read as the reverse complement.
GAAGGTAAATATTTACATTGTGGTCTACACAGTCTCTGTTGCAGCCACTTAATTCTGCTATTATGCTACTGTAGTCATGAATCTAAACAAATGCTATGGACAATACATCATCAAATGAGCAAGGCTGTGTTCCTATGCATATTTCACATATAGCACATATACTATAAAATAGATATATTATATAATATATGCAGTGTATGCAATAGATTATATATAGTATTCTAATATATACAAAATATATGTAAATGCATACTATATGTTAAAATATATGTGAAATATCATATATATGTATTAACGTAAACACATACATATTTAACAAAAAAGGACAGTGGGCCAGATTTGGCCTGTGGGCTGGGTTTGCCTACGTGCACCTCAGACAATTCTAGCCTTGTCATCAAATTCCTTCCAGTCTCTGAGCTACACCAGTTGAGTGCTACATGAAGAAACATGAATATTCCCCACCAAATCTTTCCTAAATTGCAGACTTGTGAACAAAATACGTGCTTTTAGTTGTTTTAAGTTGCTAAGTTTGAGCTGGTTTGTTACACATCAGCACACCACTGGAACCTCGTGAAAGCCAATCTTTTTCATGAACGTCAAAACTGAATTCTACATCATATGCTAGGTGAGAGTCAACTGCTCGATCTTTGAAATATTTCTATACATATGTGCTATAAAGTTAGGTCAAATTCATGTGACAATTTAAAAATTGTCACCTGAACATATTATAGATTATGGTTTTTCAGTTTTAACGTGGCCTGTGACATTTTTCACACGTATGATACATATGAACTATGACTATCTGCATATAAAGTGTAGATGACAATTTAGAGCCACAGCTCTGGGCTTCACAATAAAACACTCAAAATATTCAAAGTAGAGTAAGTGTGGAGTCCATTTTGTAATTGTAGTCAATTTTGTGATGGTGAAATTGCATGTGTTTTTTCCCCAAAAAATACCCTCATAAATATGGGAAAAGAGAAACATAATCCATAATTCCATATTATAGAAGTTGTTCCTTCCACCATTTATGTTATAAGTGTAGCAAATGCCTTGATGTAACTGTTCTAACACAGAAGTAATAGCTGACCTTTAGATCTTCTGTCTAGAAAGATTAATGGCAGTCCTCATTTACAGTCTAATGTACAAAAAAATGAAATAATTTTCTCTAGGAATTTCATTCCTCAGGCACTACTTTTACATGGAACATACATTTCTTATATATAATACACATACACATGTGTCTATATTGCCTTTGGTAAGCATATAAACTGACTAATACATTTCACTCTTGTGTACATGTAAAGAAGAGTACTGTCCCGAGGGAGAATTTTTTGTATGGAAGAGTGTTTCAAATTTTGAGTCTTTTTTTGTCTTTATTTTGTCTTACATTAAGAGAATATTACTATGGATATTTTAGTTTCTTCGGTAACCTTGTGGCCCTATATTAGGAAAGTTCATAACTTTAAAACTCACTTTTACATTTGGCACAGAATTTCTGGAAACTCACTATACTATGCATATCACATGATCCTCCTAAATACAATGTGAATATCGAGATTGCTGGTCAGTTTTCAGTGGCTTGTTTGCATACACTTAGAATGATTTATTTCACAATCCTGTTCCACATGGTGGAAATTCATTCTTCTACTATTTATGTCATTGGTGTGGCAAGTGTGTTGACGTAAATGTTCTAAAACAGGCTTCCCTTATCCCAAAGAGTGACCAATATTAATAGAAGCAATACCTGACCTTCAGATCTTCTGTCCGGAATGATTAATGACACATGCTTTGGTTTGTAAACTGCCAGAAAACAAAGAATCAGAAAAAATGCTCAAACAGAATGCCATTACAAATGACAAGAATCGGGAGCTTTCTCAAACTAAAGTAGGAAAAGTGAGACGAGGAATAAAAATAAAGGCAGTGTTATTTGTGAATATATCAATTTCTTTTCCTGGTAGGAAGTAATATATTTAAGATCAAATACAACATGTTAAACCTTTAATACCACGATCCTTTTCAATGTCTGAGCACTGTGCAAAATAATTTAAAGTACTATCTTAAGGGGATGCATGCTTCTCAAGTCCCTTTGAATGAAAATGCAAGCAACTTGGGAAATTGTGTCAGGGTAACCTGATATTTTCCTTTTATTCTGGGCCAAATATGTGCTAAGTGGACAGTTCAATCAAAGCCATGTGAGATCTCACTTTTTTTAGTTTTCTTGAAGTGTCACCTTCATGGTTGTCTGTTCAGACGCTTGAGGTTTCTGCATTTAAAAGGAAAGGTAGTCACAGAATATAGGATGTTCTGAAGTGGTTTCCCCTCCATTCTGCTGCCGCTGCTTTTATTTCAGGGGAGTTGGCAGCTGCCTTTTAGTTCCCTGATAGCCTAGGAAAACCTGCTCTGTAAGCATGTTAATTTTCTTCCCTTTAGAAAAAGCTTGCTAATCTCATGAGGTATTGCAAAGTTTAAATTGAAGTAAATAGAAAAATTGCTAAGTTAAGACAAAAGTGTTCCCCAGACTGTCTGATGAGTGGGAGCACATCTGCCACACAATGGAATATGACACCCTTCCGCGCCCTGCTTTCCCAGGACGTGGGAAAGGAGTGTCACTGTTTAGCATGCAACTGGTCTGCAGCAGCAGCAGGTGTGTGTGCAACTTGACCTGTGCATTACATGGGAGTGGTATTCTCCCAATTTTTAGTTTTCCCCATAGAAACTACTCTTTCAAAAGACATCTTCCGACGGACAAGTCCTGGCCTCTGATTGTTTGTTATTTTTTGGTTCAAATTTTCAGGTTTTTTTATGAGGCATGCTGACAGTAGTTGTGAACCAGTCAAGACCATATCTGGCTTTTAAATTCTAGTGTTTTCACAATTCTCGTGCTAATGAGATTGAAGTAGGTGTGTATATATGTGCATGTCAAATATGGGAGTCAGCAATGAACAGTGCATCATACAGGACCATTTGGAGGATTCAGAACACAGTAAAACCTTCCTGAGAAACATTATGAAAAGTGTAACACAGCGCTATTTCTAGAAGTTATTGTTTTAAGCCATTAAATTTCAGAGTAATTTGTTACACAGCAATAGATAACTAACACTTAGCTGAGCTCTCAGGCCCAGTAAATCACATCATACCATGCTTAGCCAATTAAATAAAGTACAGCACACACCTGTGTTTTGTTCCTCATTCTGTGTCCGTGTCCTTGCCCTCCATCCTCCCGCTTGGGAAAGGGCTCAGCATGCTGGCTCTTACACACATCCCACTCAGCCTTGAAACTAACCTGACTATTCTGCTATATAATTTTGATACATTTATTCAGGTGGTGCCTGTGGCTCAAGGAGTAGGGCGCCAGCCTCATATACTGGAGGTGGTGGGTTCAAACCTGGACTTGGCCAAAAACTGCAAAAAAAAAAAATAATTTTGATACATTTATTCAAATCACTTACAGTACAGACATGAGAGTATATTATTTGACATGATGAAATAATCATCCTTCTTAATATTTGAAAATTATGCTCACTTTGCCAAATGATGGAAAGAGAAGGTGCCACACTTTTTAACCTTAGACATGGCCCATACACTTTACTGGCCTAGAGAAGTCACATTGTCCAACTCATGATCAACAGAGTGAGTTCTGATAAATAATAGTATATACACAACCACAGTTAATGAGTTTACATTCCAAAATTTGATTGAAAGGAGATGAAAATTCTAAATATTATTGTATTTTTCTCTTTTCCAATCACGTTTTCTGATATTTTTCTTTTCTTCCTTATACTTTATCCCTGAGATTAATGCTTTTAATAACTGCTTTAAGCTATGCTCATCATTTCTCCTGCATAATCCATTTGATATTGAGTTACATTTCTTGTTTGATTTAAGTAGCTGATTATAACAAGTTACTCTGAGTCATAAAATAACTAAAGTATTTTATGCTTCTATATAACATTAACTTTAATACACATATAAACAGTTGTCCTGTCTAATTTTTCTGACATCACTCTCGTTACCTAGTTCAATTTAATTATCTCAAATTTTGATGAATATTACTAGTAATTATTGATATAGTTGTTCAAATCACATACTAATGCTGACACAAGATTCTTTATTGTTGTATAATTAGAATAATGGACAAATGAACTTGAGTTGAAACTTAGATTCGCCTCTCTAAATAAAATGGACTTTTGAATGAGTTTTTCCAAAGGAATTGAGAAAAAGCTTTTCAAGTAAAATTGAAAAAATATCTACCTTTATACATGCTAGGATGTGAATTGAGGTCTGAAAGTTTCAATCGTTTCCCCACTGTCAGGAGGTGAAGCAAAATTCGAACCCACCCTCCGGTCTTCATAGTCTACCAGTACCACCTAGTACATTGTGTATTTCCTTTCTAAAAACCATTTCTTTCTTTTACCTTCTCCTTTTTCTCTTTCCTTCTCTCTCTTTCTCAGTCTTCAATATTCATTGGCTCCTGTAGAGCTTTTATGAGTAACAACAAATAAAATAAAATGATAAAAAAAAGATTTTCTGAGTAGGGAACCGGCCCCATATACTAAGGGTGGCGGGTTCAAACTCAGCCCCAGCCAAACTGCAACAAAAAATAGCCGAGCACTGTGGCAGGCACCTGTAGACCCAGCTACTTGGGAGGCTGAGGCAAGAGAATCAACTAAGCCCAGGAGTTGGAGGTTACTGTGAGCTGTGACGCCACAGCACTCTACTGACGGTGACAAAATGAGACTCTATCTCTTAAAAAAAAAAAAGTTTCATAATGCCTCTCAATATATCACAGTCTGTTAACTCTTTAGTATTTGAATGTCGGTCATATCCTCATATTATCTCCCCCTGTGCGATCGGGGGCATAGGCGTGCTTGAGGAAAGTTCTGTACAGGGATGGGATGAGTGCGAACCGAGAGGGCAGGGCACCGCCTGAAGTTTCATCCCCTTCTCATTTTGCCCTTACTTCCCAAGCTCTCATTCCATTGTTACATAAAGATTATTTTGTCACAAGACGCTTTGAAAAATACTTTCCAAAGGGTTAAATGCAGCCTTTTGCCAGTGAGTGATTCCTAGGAATTTTAATAAGCCCGAGCTCCTGCCTTTCGGCAGATAGCAGTCCCCACGATCGCTGTGTATACAGAACTGTACAGCGTCCTGTTTTCACGGCTGCTGAGCGATTCTTGTAGAAATTGTTCTTGGAAGGACCCAGCGTCATAGACAGCAAATCCACAGGGTGAAGCAAAAACTATCACAATGTTACAATTCTCACTGGGCCATCACCTTTGGGTTTGGAAGCTACGGGAACTCGAAGGAATGGCAGTAACTAGCTCAAGACCGCTGTCAGGCCCTGTCAAACGGTCACCTGGGACAGGTGTCCCTGGGAGATGGCAGCTGAACTGCCCTCCAGCAGGCTGGAGCCACTGCCTCGTTCTGAGTCCTTGAGAGCACAGACAGAAAAAAGATTTGCCTCAGCACAGCACATGGTACAGAGAGTCACAAACAGGGTCATTCTGGCGTTCAGTGTCCCAATGCCCAGGGTAATTAATTCCACGCGCCATGGCCGAGTGCTGTGCCTGCGTTCAAGTGAGGTGATGAGGTGTCCAACCCTGAAGGGCACGGTTGCTTGACTTCTTTATTATAAACACGATGGAAAAGTAATAGTTTCTGCTACATGCATTGCAGTGCTTCCACTCAGGAAATGAATTTCTATGTGTTGGATCTCTTATGAATTCTGTGTGATTTTTGTCCCAGGAGTGTAAGAAAAACTGCTCTTTTTTATACTGCTAAGTGATGCAATGTGTAGCCTAAACAGATGGAAACAGCTTGACTTTAGCATAAGTGTTGGAATATGCAGTTTAAGTGTAGAAATCCACAAGGTACGACTAACAGAAAAGCTTTATCATTTAAAAGGCCTATCACGTTTATCCCAACAAAGGGATTGAGGCATCGCTACAGGAGGCTTTTCAAAAAATAATTTTTATATGACATGAACAGAGTTTAAAAATTCTGTGCTTCAAGAAAGATAAAACATAAAAGGAACCCTTAAATGGTAACTGGTACAAAGTAAATGCTCATTAAACAATGGCTACCATTATTAATGTTAATTATTAGATTTTTCTTTATTTAGGCCAAAAAAAAAAATCTATTGTACATACCTTAAGTACTCAGTTAATAGGTACCAGGAAATTTTCAGTATGCTATGACCTAATAAGCCATTTTTTTCTGAAAATATAAGTCTTAAAATAGTTGTTGAATAATCACTTCTAACCTTTGGAATTATGTCATGCATAAGGTCAGTTTTTCATCTTTGTCTTTAATATTTTTCTTATTAAAAACATCTAGAAAAGGCAAAACTCAAGTGAATTCTTAGATGCAGTTTTAGAATGCTATTGTTAAATGGTGTATGTGTTTAAAAATGAACATCAGTAATGTTTAAAAGAATCGACTATTGATACACGTGGGGTTGTGAGGTTTAGCTTTGCCCCATTACCTTGCTATTCCAGGCTCCTTTCCATCCATTGCCACTTTGCTTCTTTTGCTGCCCCACTCCCTCCCTCAGTCCTCACTCATACTTGGGGTTGGGGTACTAGTAGGCCACTCTCAATGGTAAATGTCCACAAGAAACATATCTGGTAAAATCAATGGATTTTAAAATGCTAGTAATTTGTTCTACTATTCCCCACATGCTCATTTACATTTTAAAAGTAGATTTGGAGAAACAAGACATTCTTTACCTAAAGGGGTGATGCATTAATCACTATTATCAGTGATGGGTCAATGGATGTCCCTCCTACATTTTTCAAACCACACTAATAAAATTGGCATCCTGTGCTCAAGGAGAGTCCTTGTACCAATGCTGTTACCAGAGTGTAAGTTAAGTACGTTTCAATGATACAGTTTATTTCTTCGACTTATTCGTCTAGAGTAGCATTTTAAATGAAACTATTATTCTGCAAGAGTCAGAAGGTTTTTGGCAAAACTTTATCTTACAACTGGAGAAGCCTTTGCAGCAGTGAAACTCTGAGTGCAGACTTTTATTGAACTTGATTTATGTTATTAGTTATGCATTGGATATAGCGCAAATGTTCTGATTCATAATTTAACAGTGGCGTGCCATAAAAGTGGGTAGGTAATGTCAAAAGAATCATAATTACTCTTTTCATTTATTTGGACATTTTATTTCAAATGAATAATTATTCATTCAAATTTAAGAATACTAAAATGTAAATGAAATAATTAAACCAAAACAGTAGTCCTCACATAATTTCCCTTTTATTATTATTAATGATCACTTTGGAGATGAAAGCTAAGTGTTAAGGTGGGATAATACTACGAAGAGTAGCTGTGGAAGTGAGAATGCCCTTTAAACCTGTGAAAAAACAAACAAATTGTTTGATTTCTTCTGCTTTCCACTCTGAGCCACTCATTTTGCACAACCATATTAAAAACATCTCAGTTATAGATCTCCTGTTGTTAACCTAGCAATCAGAACTTTTCATGTTGGAACCACACGTTTCCAGCAGAACCCACATTGGAGCTACTATAGAGCTACTATAATACAAAGTGTGAAAAGGGAACACTTCTACACTGCTGGTGGGATTGCAAACTAATACATCCTTTGGAAAGATGTTTAGAGAACACTTAGAGAACTAAAAATAGACCTGCCATTTGATCCTACAATTCCTCTACTAGGTATATATCCAGGAGACCAAAAATCACACTACAACAAAGATATTTGTACTAGAATGTCTATTGCAGCCCAATTCATAATTGCTGAGTCATGGAAGAAGCCCAAGTGCCCATCAACTCACAAATGGATCAATAAATTGTGGTATATGTACACCATGGAATATTATGCAGCCTTAAAGAAAGATGGAGACTTTACCTCCTTCATATTTACACGGATGGAGCTGGAACATATCCTTCTTAGCAAAGTATCTCAATAATGGAAGAAAAAGTATCCGATGTACTCAGCCCTACTATGAAACCCAAGAATACAGGGAATAGGGAGAGGGAGGGGAAGGGAGGGGGAAGGGTGGGTGTAGGGAGGGTGATTGGTGGGATCATGCCTATGGTGCATCTTATAAGGGTACAAGTGAAACTTTCTAAATGTAGAATATAAATGTCTTAACACAATAACTATGTGTTACATAGTCACAATAAAATGACATGAAGGCTATGTTAACCAGTTTGATGAAAATATTTCCAATTGTATATAAAACAAGCACATTGTAACCCATGACTGCATTAATGTACACAGCTTGATTTAATAAAAAAAATTTAAAAAATGAAGAACAGAAAAATAGAAAAAAAATACTAAGTATCTATCCCTCTTGAGGTCTGTAGACCCTGTTTTGATCCAGACTTTGTGTACATTTTCTTACGCCAGTAGTCCTTCTTGAGAGCAAGGTGATAGCCAGTCAAATAACAAAGAGTGTGTATGACTATGAGGTCTAACACTGGGCATCAAGGATGCATGGGTGATGGAAAATATGAAAAAAGCAATGATCAGCTAGGCCTGAAATTGTACCCAGCCAAGTCCTAGAATATAAAAGTAGAATCCTGCTAAGATGCAAAAATAGACAATGCACTATTTTAATAGACTTTTTGTCTTTTAGTCTAAACATGCATACCATTTTTGTATTTTTAGATAAGTGTGCAAAATTTATTTTTTTACTAAAAGGATAAACAGAGCAGTACATGAACTCTAGGTGATTGTGTGCTGTTTTAAATATGCTATAAAATTTCTCCATAAATGCATTAATGTATACATAATCTACCTCTTTATGATTTAATAAAGAGAAAAAAATAAATATGCTTTGATTCATTCCAGTTCATTCTGTGTTTGAGAATTATTTTAACCATGATTTTTATTATTTGAGACTTCCTTCATCTATTGCCCTCACAAATGGAAAAGAGTCTCTATCTAATATACCAACTAAATACTTAGCATTAGATATGTTGAGGAAGATTTATAACAATTTTCATGAGAATTTTATGAACATTCAGATGTAAGTGTATTCACACACCGAATTTCCTTTTCAAAAACAAAAACAAGGTCAAAAATAGCAACATATCTTTTCATTTCCTACAACTTTTCTTTTCCTTCAAACCATCAGGGTTAGGGTAGAGGCTTGAGCTATCTAGGATTTCTAGGCTGGGAATATTACTATTTTAAAATCAGACATCTCAGTGGTGTGGGGACATGTGTATGGATAATATTATTTTTAACTTCCACTAATCTCTTTCAGACAGTTCACAATACATATTTTTTTAAACATAGCCATATATTTTTGGTTACAAATTATATCAATTTCTTCTTTCATGACTGCCACCAGCAAAAGATTCAGAATGGGCTTCTATATGGGCACATTTCAGGGCAATTTCTTCTAGGGTGTTCTGAGGAAATGTTTTACTTAGACTTACACATTGCTTCTCATTGGCCCATATTTTCTATGTTATGGATCTATAATTCATTTTACCAGTTTCCCTACAGAGCAAATCCAATCTTAGAATGTTGTAGTATAATACAAAACTAATAGTATGAGGTTTCCTGCCAGATTTGGGGAAGGAAAATTGGATAATATCACTATGCTACCAAATCTATATCACATACGCCTTCTAAATAGTTTCATTTTTGAAATCCTCAAGAAATCATAATTACAAAGTTTTATTAAATATTTGTAGTAGATATGTTTATCATAAGATGTAGTTTAAATAATGTAAATCGATTTTTGTTTGAGGATGTAGTGTTTCTGTGACCTATGAATATCTTATTATAGAATAAGTTGACCAATGTAGGTTTTAGATGTCTGAATATTATTTATTAACTTCTTCCAGTCTATTAAAAAATATGGATTTGTAAATATTCTCTAAAATAAGAGAACAGGGTTAAGGATTATAGAATCATATTTAGGTAAGTATTCCATTTCTGAGACACTACTCTTATTTAGAGTTTGCTTAAATGCAGAAGAACTCAAGCTTTTGAACCAATCAGAATATTGGATTTACATAAGAATGGATGAACTGACTATCATAGTCTGCCCTGAACCTCCATTATATGCATTCATTATGTCTACTTCAAGCATAGTAAGCTATCATAGCAAGAGCTAACTACAGATTCAGTTTCTTTTGCATTGAGAATAAAATTCTTAGATTAGTATGAACTCTTTCTCCATAAATACCTTAGGCTTGCCTTGGCATTTATGCAGCAGCAGGATACCATTATCCAGTGACACATTCTATCCCACTGACATTATCACTCAAAGACGGTCGATTTCATTTTCAGGAATGTCCCAGAGAGCCACAGACACGTTACAATCAATCACACAACCACAGTTGCTAGCTGAGTCACATTACTCTGGAAAAGAAAAAGTAAGGAGAACACAAATGCACTAATGCATATTTAAATTTCATATTCGGCCCCCAGAGAACTTATGGATTACAGCATACCTTCACATTAACAGTATCTTTATGTGTAATCCATGCCCACTTTTCTTGGAGACATATATAAATACCAAAATGAGTTTAGTCTATATCTGAGCAGATATGGACTAAATTTTGCCACATGCTCTGGCAAAGGTGCAATGGCTGTATCTATCAGGCAATTTATGAGTGGAAATGAGTAGAGATCTTTAAAGTTAGTCAAGCACAGCTGCCTATGGATCAGATGAGGCCTCAGGGATAAAAGCAAACAGAGTAAGATTGGGCAAGTGGCAGGTATCAAGAGGTCAATGAAATCGCTCCAGAACGAAATGAGGCCGAAGCATAACAGAAGGTGAGGTGAATGTCAGGGATGCTGGCCCTGGGGTCTGAAAGAGCTTCAGACAGAGGCAATCTGGGTCTCCAGAACATTTTTTAGGAAAAAAATCTCCCTGGACATTGTTAGAATTTCTGTAGAATGGGCTTTGGAGTCATTCAACTGATCAAACACTGTGTCTTTATCTCTCTTTTACTATAAAAATAGTCATATCCATATGTATCAGTTCAAATCTTTGGAACCTTGAAATTACTTTCTAATTTTTTTTTAAATGTTTGTGTTGGAAGTTGGAATTATGCCAAGGCACACCTAAGGTATTTATGGAGAAAGAGTTCATACGGAATTCTGCTGGGCTGTGTGTATCATGGGATCATAGACAGCAAGCTGGTGGCTGTTTTCTTCTTAACCTCTCATTAAGGAGGAGGAAGGTCAGACGTTTATTAAATCCTCTAATACCACTCCAGGGGCTTCATGTGTTTCACCAGTAAGTAAACCAAGACTCCATAAAGCCAAAACGTGTAAACCAGATTTGAGATATTACCAGCCTGGCCTCTTGATATTGAGACCAATGACCTTTCTACTTTGTCAAATCACCTCTTCATGTAGCCTGTTTTACTTAGTCTAAGACAGAGAGCTGGCTAGTAATAGAGTACTTGACATAGATTTTATGTAATAAAATTATGAAAACATTTTCTGCAAAATGTTTCCCTTTGTAATGTAAATGGAAGTATATAAAGCTTGGTTAGCTGGATAAAGGAATTGAATTCTCAAAGTTCTCCCATTACTACCAATAATTGTGAAATGAGCTCAAAGTATCAGGCCATATTGTTATTTTCTACATTACGACTGAAGGTTGAATGAACTCTTTAAGTCTATTAAGGTCACATAATTTTAAATCTCCTTGAAAGAGCTGTCAAAGAAACTGGCAACACTTTAAATTTAGAGTTAGAAATATTTTATCAATAAAATAAGCAAAATGATGTTTACCTATGAAATGAGTAACACAGAAATGTTAAAGTTCTTAGACAATTTGTTTAAACTTTCTGGAATTCAGTTTCTTAATATATAAAATAAGAATTAACAAGGGAAAACTAGAATATTGCTTACTACACAGATGCTTATGCCAGATTTCCTGGTTAAAATCCTGACTCTGCCTCTTGTTAGGTATATATTCTTGAGTTAAATTTTCTGTGAATAAAATAAAATGGGGCTAATTATAGATTCCAGCCATTCTGAAAATGAAATGTGTTTACATATGAAAAACACTTAAAAGGTGATTAGCCCATAATAAGTATTTTCTTAGATCTAGGTGTTATGGTCATAAACTTTAATATACATTGTAGAACTATAATTAAATAATTCTGTAAGTACATTTTTATATGATAATATTTTATATCTTTATTTTATAATAGCTGAGGCTATTTATCTTTTTACTTTTTAGAAGGGAAAAAACTAATTTTTCTTATATTCTATAACTAGAATTAGTTGCCTACTAACTGCCCATAAATGTATGTAACTTTAAATCAATAAATCTCAACAATTCACCACAGTTAGATGTGAGTGATGTCTGATTCGCCTCTGCTTGCTAATATCTGATGTCTGTGGCAGAGAAGCTCAATGAAGATGGATGGGATCGAAGTGTCCTGTCAATATGGTGCTTGGAGATGATCCTGAGACATCTCTCTATCAATCAAATGGGTTTTGAACCACCAACTCTCATTAAGAATTGCTGTCATATTTGCACTAGTAGATCTATAGGGTGTACAAAAAATCACACATAAAGTCACCATACATAGATAAAATGGGAAATTGTAGGTAAATGTACCTTTATTCATAAAATATTCATTACAAAATTTTACAAAAACATGGCTGATATAGAGAATATTTTGGAAGTATTTTGTAAATTTTTCCATTTTTCCTATGTTTGATAACTTCATGGGAGACCTTTGGGATACTCTTTATTTGCAAAATCAAACCAGAATATGTCCAAGATATCTCATCAAATAGCTAGTTTAATAAAAATACAATAAATAAGTGTGATACTTCTTTTTTCCTTTTGGAAGTGGGTGGAGGGGGAGCCTCTGAAGTTCCCCTTTTGACATGGAATAGTGGTGTTGGTATCAACATGAAGATGAGTTAAGACATGTAAAAGTCCCCAGTCATCTAGGTGACTGCAGCATAATCTCTAGTTAAACATGAGTAATATATCTCTTATGATAAGACATTTGATCTATATTTTATTTCATTATGCAGTGCTCTGACCTACCTAATACTTTACCCTGATATCTTGGCTTTTTTTCTGTATTCTCACAACTCTCTGGGCAGCTGACCAACATCAATCATCCCACAACTGTCAATAGGACGTCTACACAGAGGTAGGTACTACACTGAGCTGTGGAAACACCATTTATAAAAAGACACCATCTCTCTCTTAAAGAACTTCCTTGGGTGACAGGAAAATTAACAGGCAATTAAAATTTATTATCCTAAGTGCTATGATAATGGCACCTAATATAGGCACTTAATTCTGTAAGCAGAGGGTGGCAAATGAATAGGAAATGTCTTATGGGGGTGTTAACATCTAACCTGGAACCTTAAAGACTGGGTGGGAGAAACATCCTAGACATAGGGAATAGAGGTGCAGACTCTCCAAAGTAAAATTAAACGTGTAATTTAGAGAATAGCTAGTAATTTAGTATGGCTGGGGTATAGAATATTGAGTGAGGTATAATGATGAAGACGACAGAGATAAGATTGTGGAGAGCTTGAAGAGGCATGATAAGGAATTTGGAAAATATCCCAAACCCTGAGAGGTTTAATAGGGTGATTATCATAATCAGATTTGAATTTTAGATGTGTCACTCTGATTGCACTGGAGATATTAAAGAAGGACAAGACTCTAGACAGGGACATCTATTAGAAAAGTATTTTATTCATGGGAGAAATCAGTAATTGATGGCCAAATCTGAAGTTATGCTGAAGGAGATGAGTGAATGACACCCAGAGATATTAGTAGAGTTGACAGGATTTTTAGGAAGGGAAGAATCAAATGGGACACTGTAGCTGCTGCTTGGAAAACAGAATGGAAGTTGGGGCCCTTCCTGAAACAGGGGATATAGGAAATAGAACAGGTTTGCAGTGAAAGATGAATATTCAGGTTTGGGAATGTGGTGAGGAAGCGTTCTCAAGCTATAAAAGGGAAGATACTCAGCAGAATTGAATACGCAGGTTAGGAAGAAATGAAATTCTGGGGTGGAAATACAGACTTCAGAGTTATTAGGAGACATATATTATTGAAGAGTTGGTGTGGATGAGACCAATCCTGAAAAAATGGTATTTTAAAGAATAAGCAGGAGAAAAATCTGGGGAAAACCAATGAGAGAGAAGAGGCAGATGAAACGACGGCTGGGGAATGTGATGTCACAGCCCAAAAGGAGGCAGGCTGCACACAGGATAAATAATGAACCTTGTCCGTTGGCTTTAGCATCAATATTATTTCTCGTTTCAGTGATGGCAGTTGCCGGTACATGCTGGTAAGATGCTAGAATACAGAGTTTGAAGAGTGAATTCATTTAAGAACATTGCCTGGGAGGCAGATCTCACCTAATGTGCACATGGTGCTGGGGTATAACACGCCCCTTAGCCGAGGGGCTCTTGACAAATGGAACTTTACCCTGAAAGTGAGAACAATGTAACCTAAATATTGAACCCTCATATTAATTTGAATAAAGTTTAAAAAAAATTTTTTAAAAGAACTTTGCCTAGGAAGAAGAGGAAGAAAAAGAAAAACACAATGGGGTGAGGAGGGGAATAAAATAAAGATAAAATAGTAAAAAAGAGATGTACGTACGTTTAAATGGAAATGGGAAAAACAAAACCCTAGAGATTAAGACGTTTCTGATAAAAGAAAGAACATCAATTGTCACAGTGTTTTTACAGAGAAAAGAAGCAGAAGAAAGGGGGAAATAGAAGCTTTAATACTGGTAGAGAAATTTACTTTAGACAGAAAACAATTTGACAAAAAGGGAGGCTGCATGATAAATATCCATGCGGGTAAATGGGTAAGTGAGATGAAAGGAGACAGGTGGAGTCTTTTTCTGATAGTGCTATTTTCTTGGTGGGGTTTGAGACTGCTGTTGGCTGTGAGGCAGCAGGGAAGAGGTAGAGTCAGAGACGTAATGGAAATAGAGATGGTTCAGAATAACCACTGTGAAGCATGAAAGAGAATAAAAGAGAAACGATGATTAAAGGGACATGGCAGGATGCAAGGGTCCCAGGATGATAAGATGCACAGAAAGCCCAGTTTGAAGCAGAAACTATAAATTTGCAGTGCCTCAAATTTTCAAGGTTGTCTAATTTCTTCTCTAGGCTTGTTCAGCACCCTTTGTATCGCAGTTAAGAAATCAGACTATTTGAATTTTCCAGGATTGTGATTTTTGCCCATCGAGTACAATGAAATGCCAAAGAATTAACAGACAAGAACACTGTCAAGGGAGCGACTGAAGTGATGGACAGTAAAATCTAGACATCCTAGGGAAATAAATAAACAGTAGAGACCCAGTCTTAAAGAACAAATAAGCACACACAAAAATCAAGTCCTAAAATTAAAGATACTTGTGTGATCAACGAAGAATATTTGAATTTTACATTTATAGATCTTGAACAATATGTTTACAATAGAGTTATGTGATTTAGTGTTGTCAGTTTCACAAATGGTTATTTTAGCATAGAAAATAAAAACTTATCCTGCAGGATTTTTAACAATATCCTGATAAAGACTAATAAAACAAGGGACGTCTGGAAATGAAGTAATGGATCACCAGTCTCATATGATTTGATGTTGAAAGATGAGGAATATTGCAAGGTCAAGCCAACTCCTCTAAGTAATATCATTTATCAATTCTAATGTCACCAACACTTTCACTTTTACTTGCTTTTTTTTTCAATGCAAACAAAAAATGTTAAGTCCCAATTCTGTTTTTCACAAGATCTCTAAAAATTGCTTTTCAGATAGAGAGATTGATAGATAATCTCTATAAGAGATTATCTGAAGAAAGAGTGAGAGAGAGAATTAACCACTGTTTCAATTCAGGAAAGCTTAAGGTGACTCAGTTCTTCTGTTCCATACAGATGTATAGACAATATGAGGTTTCTGCAATCCCCACACAGACACGTGTTCAGTGTTCCACTTTTATTTAGGTGGTGGGCTTAAAACATCAATTTGCTAGGAGACGTATCCACAGAGATAAATCATGAGCAGCCAGAGCTAAGGAAGGCATTTATTGACAAAAAAGCAAAATAAAAACAAATAAATGGCAGAGAAGAGTAAAGAGGGAAACAAAATGTCACATGCAACCCTCTTTGGCATCTCTTTTTCTACATGTAATATGTAAATACAGAAACACAAAACTATTTTCTAAAAATTGCTTCATATTATTAACATATTTTGCTCTGGATCTTCTTCTCTTTTTACTTTATAGAATCAAGGAAATACTGAATGTTGATAGATAGTTATCTACATGATCATGTTAGTCACAGGAAAAATTCCCATAATAACTTTTTAAGTTTTGTTTAAACTTACAATTGTTAAATTTTACTTTGTTTAAATTTACTATTTAAAAAAAATAAATTTGTAGTAATTATTAGCCAATTTCCTATTAAAAATATTTGAGTTTATTCTATTTTTTTACTAGTATATATTTAAGGAGATTTATGTAAGATAAAGATGTGTTTTAAATCAGTGAGGCAATAAATGATTATATATGTATAATTAGTTGGATGACTAGAATTTATATTAATGTTTAAAAAATAATGATATGCCCCACTCACATTATCCACAATAAAGTACATGGAGAAAATATTAACAAATAAAAAAACTCTAGGAAAAACGTAATAAACAGGCTTTTTAAAAGAAAATTTTGAGTGAGAGAAACTCTTCTGAAGCAGGGCTCAACTCCAAAACCCAGAAAAGAGGACTTTGGCTGTATGAGCTTTGAACTCACATCGTATATGTTACCACAGTTTCATAAGATATTTTAATACATTCAAGGCAAATTCTTCCATGTTGGCCTTCATTATTAGCCTTCATTTTACAAAAACACCTTGGCTAAGAGAAAAACTCAAACCAATTCAAGGTGGGAGCAGGGGAACCAGGGAGCAGGGAATGGGAAGTTAAGGTGTATGGCACAGCTCTCTGGGGGAAGGGACACAATTATAAGAGGAACTGTACCCAACAAATGTAATCAGTGTAACCTAATTCTTTATACCCTCAATGAATCCCAAAAAATTAATTTTTAAATCTCCCTTAGCTTTTCTTAGATATAATTCTTCCAAATAAACTTT
This sequence comes from Galagoides demidoff, assembly GCA_963574575.1. Classification (NCBI taxonomy): domain Eukaryota; kingdom Metazoa; phylum Chordata; class Mammalia; order Primates; family Galagidae; genus Galagoides; species Galagoides demidoff. The sequence continues at coordinate 39,632 of CAUYQV010120061.1, read as the reverse complement.
AGAATCATCTGGATACTTTCTCCCTCTCATTACCCCTAAAAGAAGCCAATTGGGAGTGAGGTTAGCAGTGCATCAGGCTTATGGATTAGTTGGAGTAGAACTGTTGTATTTGCAGGATTGAAAATTCCAGTTTCTTAGTTGTTTTTGATTTTGCATATGGATATGTTTTATCAATAACATTCAAGAGATATTAGTATGCAACTGTATAAACCACTGGTTAACCAATTAAAATATATTATGGTTTACTTAGGTTAAACTCAAATAAGATTTCAAGCCCTTAAAATAACTATGGGATCCTTAGTGATTTATATCCCATATGTTGAAAATCATTGTCTCGGAAAACATTTTTTTTGGAGGGGGGGCGGGTGTGAAAAAGGAGAAATCCAGAGACTCTGTAGACCTCACCTTGGACGCCCAGAGCAGGGGGCCAGTGAGCCGCACCTGCCCATGTGATGGCTCCTGGAAGCGTCACCAGCGAAACCTCAACCACCTCAATTTCCACGGCACGATCAACCAGGTCTCCTGGGTCTGGAAAGCCAGGCCAGGGCACGTGCTTCATGTGGCGCTGCAACCCCCACCCCCACCAGACACCCCGGTGCTGCACACGGTGTTGGGGGCCCTGAAGGCTGGGGAGCAGTGCCGAGGCACACTGGGGGCGACCGTCAACCTCTACATTCCGAAAACGTACCCAATGGGCGGATGTCACCCCCTTCAAGTACCTGCTGAAGCAGGCCCTGGCCACCAGCTTGAGCCATGGCCTTCTCACCAGGTCCCTCAACGCGAAGCCAAGGGGGCCACCCACAGTTCCCAAACGCAGGAAGAAAATCCAGTCCTGGAGGACACTGCCTCCAGACCCCCAGGAAGAGCTGAGGAGGACAAGAAGAAGGGCCCCAAGAAAGCAAATGAGACAAAGAAGGACCCTCCTCAGCTTGAGTGAGGTGGAAAAGGCAGGCAGGAAGCCTGGAGAGGTGAGGAAGGTGCCTCACAAACCACGTACAGCCAAGGAGAAGGCCCTCAGGAAAGGCAGCAAGGACACTGAGGAGATAAAGCTGGCTGAGGCAGGGAAGGTCCCCCAAAGCCGGACAAGGCCACACAGGCCCCTTCTGAGGCCAGCGGGATCAATGGGAAGTCAAAGGTCACCAGCAGGAGCAGCCAAAGAGAAGCTGAAGCCCACAGGAAAACCAAAGGTGAGAGTAAAAGTTCAAAACCCTCAGCCAGAAAGGTCAGGAATGAGGCTGCTTCCCCAGCCAAAGAGAAGATAAGCGTGAGGGGATACAAAATCAATACTTACAAACCAGTAGCTTTTATATATACCAACAATAGTCAAAGTGAAACTATAGTCAAGGACTCTAGTCCTTTTGCAGTAGGGCAAAAGAAGATGAAATACCTGGGAATTTACCTAACAAAGGACATGAAAGATCTCTATAAAGAGAATTATGAAATGCTGAGAAAAGAAATAGCTGAAGATGTTAACATGTGGGAAAACATACTCTGCTCATGGGTGGGAAGAATCAACATTGTCAAAATGTCCATTCTACTCAAAGTAATCTACATATTTAATACAATCCCTATTACAGGACCATTGTCATACTTTAAAGATCTTTAAAAAATAGTGCTTCATTTTATATGGAATCAGAACAAAAAACACAAATAGCCAAGACATTACTCAGAAATGAAAAACAAATCAGGATCTGGCTGGTGGCCTGTAGAAGACTGAAATTAGACCCCCACCTTTCACCATTACAAATTGATTCTCACCAGATAAAAGCCTTAAACTTAAGACATGAAACTTTAAAAATACTAAAAGAGAGTACAGGGAAAATGCTTGAAGAAATTGTCCTGGGAAAATATTTTGGGAGTAGGACCCCCCACCCCTGGCAATTGAAGCAACACCAAAAATATATTACTGGGATCTAATCAAACTAAAAAACTTCTGCACAGCCAAGAACACAGTAAGTAAAGCAAGCAGACAGCCCTCAGAATGGGAGAGGATATTTGCAGGTTATGCTTTCAACAAAGGTCTGATAACTAGAATCCACAGAGAACTCAAACTAATCAATATGAAAAGAATAAATAACCCTGTTTCTATGTGAGCAAGAGACTTGAACAGAATCTTATCTGAAAAATACAGGTCCATGATCTACAAGCACATGAAAAAATGCTCATCATCTTTAATCGTCAGAGAAATGCAAATCAAAACCACTTTGAGAGATAATCTAACTCTAGTAAGATTAGCCCACATAACAAAATCCCCAAACTACAGATTTTGGCATGGCTGCCAAGAGAAGGGAACAGTTCTATACTGCTGGTGGGAATGCAAGCTAATATGACCTTTTTGGAAAGAAGTTTGGCACATACTCAAGGAACTAAAAGTAGAGCTGCAGTTCAATCTTACTATTCCTCTACTAGGTATATACCCAGATAATAAAAATCATTTTACAATAAAGACATTTGCACCAGAATGTTTATTGCAGCCCAATTCATAATAGCCAAGATATGGAAACAGCCCCAAGTGCCCATCGACCCATCAATGGATTAACAAATTGTGGTTTATGTACACCGTGGAATACTATGCAGCCATAAAAAATGGAGACTTCACATCTTTTATGTTTACCTGGATGGAGCTGGAACATATTCTTTTTAGTAAAGTACCTCAATAATGGAAAAAAAAAATGTATCCAATGTACTCAATTCTACTATGAAATCAATATATAATCACCTACACATCCATATCAGTGGTAAAACATAACTATAGTCCAGAAAGTAGAAGGGAAGGGGAAGGGAGGCAGGAGGAGGGAGGATTTTTTGAGGACCTCACCTAATGTGCATGATGCAATGGTAATTTCAAAATTATTAAGAAAAGAATATAATTGTGATGGATGTGTTAATCAGTTCAATGTAAGCATTTCACATCTTAAATGAAATCTTTATACTGAACCCCACAAATGCGTCAATTGTACACAGTTATGATTTAATTTTAAAAAAAGATGGAGGCCAAGGTCCATCAAGGGGTAGCCACCCTGGGGTCTAGGGGGAGACCAAATGCCAGGGCAGCTTCCCCTGCTAAGGGCAGTGGGTCCGAGATGGCACTTGCACACCTGGCCAGAAAGACAGATGCCCCCGTGGCCTCAAGAAGGCCTGGGCTGCCCATTAAGGCGTCAACATCCAAGGTGTCCATGGATGGACAAGGGCTGAAGCATAAAGCCCGAGGTGGGAGTGAAGAGAGACAGATTTTATTCCCCAGCAAACCATTGCTGTTTATTTAATTATAACCTATTTATCAATAAAAATAAAGACTTTGTTTTTCCTCAAAAAAAAAAGAAAAGAAAAGAAAAGAAAAGCAAAAATATAAAAAACAGATCTAACTAACTGTCTCCAGATATTTTCCTAAGAGCAGATTTTAGGAGAGGCTGGGCTAAGAGATGCCATGGTTTGCCTAGACTTTTGCCTGTCCTGTGCCATGGGAGACATTAAAGATCACAGAAAGCCAACTGTCTGCGTTTCATTCTATCTTCTGAGGACGCATAGAAACATGGAGAGGAATCCAGCAATAAAACACCTGCTTCTATCCACAGCATTTTCAGGGGTGTCTGCCAGAGTTTGGGGATTTCTCACTCCACTTTATGACTGCTCGGTATCACATCTCTCATCCTGGAAAGACTTGTCTGTCCCCACCATGCCATGGGGCTCAGTTGATCACTAGCTCTAGGTCCTCCCCTCTCTTCCACCAGTAGCACAGTGGTAGGGAAGAGAAAGTTCAGACAAAAAGGATCAAGATGTTTCTGTTTTTCCTTTTTTTTCCTTTTTCTTTTGAGACAGAGTCTCACTTTGTCACCCTTGGTAGACTGCTTTGGCATCTTAGCTCACAGCACCCCCAAATTCTTGGATTTAAGTGATTCTCTTGTCCCAGCCTCCCAAGTAGCTGGGATTACAGGTGCCTGCCAAAATGCCCAGATATTTTTAGGGCTGGGATCTCACTGTGTAGCTCAGGCTGGTCTGGAACTTGTGAGCTCAAGCAACCCACCTCAGCCTCTCAGAGTGCTAGGATTACAGGCATGAGCCACCAAGCCCAGCTTTCAAGATCTTTCTGGATCCATGTGATGCTGGAATCGTGTCATCTGGTAATTTCTGGGAGAGATACACATGTGGTAAATGAGCTAAAATATGGATATTTACCCAATGCGGTGGCTTCAGCAATGTTCCAGTTATAAAAGCCAGGTCTGAACAACTGCAATCATAATTCTACCAGACTGTAGTGCCATATCTATGGCTATGGATATCTAGGTTTGTAGAGCAATTGCCTGGTTTTTGCTTAGCTAAGTCAATGAGGAGGCAGCCAACTCCACAGAATTTTAAATTAAGTGAAAGCTCTGTTATAAATATACAGCTTCACAATGCTGGATGGCCACACGTACTCTACACATGGCAGTATTACTCAACAACCAAAATAATAATATGAAATGACTCTTCTAACTCCAATCACTAATATCCTTCTTCTCCCTCTAGCAGCAGTGACACTATACATTGCAGGGTTATTACTTCACTGCATATTGAACCTTTGGCCTAGTTAGTGACTTATCCCTTAAGGCATGCTATCATCACTAAGAAATGTTATCCCTGTCACATCTTCTTGCGTAATTGTGGCTCTATTTTAGGTTCCTGGAGTCATTTGGCTTGGAAGAACTCTCATGTGTGATCTTTGAACAAGCCTACAGGTTTAGTCGTCCTTGAGCTCACACTGTCAGTTCCATTTATATCTTGTTCTGGCTTGGACAACAATTATTGCCCTGTTGGTTCAACCTCACCTTGAATAACAGGTAATGAGCTCTCACATTTATACTGTTCTCCACCTAAGAAGATAGTATTAACTCTTTTGTCAGAAAGGTCTGCCCTTAATTTTTCCAACACTCGATGGGGTTTACACTCATGAAAATCCCAGTAGGTCTCTACTGTAAATCACTGACATAAAAAAACCTCCCCTCTTTCCAATTTACTCTTGCCCTGGAAACTATATATTTTTTGAACTCAAGATTTTTTGATTGTGTGTTGCCCCCACTTCAGTGCTAAAGACAAATTGAAAAATACGGTGTGCACAGATTGCAAAACAACTGGATGGAATATAAAAGAAGAGGTGTTCTAAAAGTCTGGGAGTTCTGGAGGGTGCATCTACGTGCGGTGTTTCAACTGTTTTTGCTTCATATTATTAAGACACTACATTCTGTTTTAGCCTTTGTTTTCTGAGTATAAAGTTTGTCGTTTCAATTAGACTATAAGCTTCTTAAAGACAAAAGGCACCTGTCATACCCTCTTGCATCGCTTTGTCCAGGTAGGCAAGCTACACTCGTTGGTTCGAGCAATTGAATAAATAAATGATAACTATTTTCAAGACACCTGTCTGGGATTAGGAACATGCAAAAGGAGCCTGACAGTAAGGTAAAGGCAGACTGCAGAATAGAGTCCCCCTTCATCCTTCCAGAGAGCAGCTCAAATCAGGCCTGGGTAGATCTATGTTGAGAAGAGGTATAATTACCCTGGTCCAGAGTGGCCCCAAGTCTTGTCTGGCAGACTGAGTTATATCTATCAGGGCCTCTTAAAAGGCTGACTTGGCCCCTTAGAAATATAAAACCCAAAACATCATTTATAAAGGTCACTGGGAATGGCCTGGGTCAGAATAACCTGAGTCCGTTTTGTGCGAATGCCATGGAAGGGGAAGTGGCTGAATACTTAGATAAGCTCCTTGAGAGTACTATGCAGCTGAATGCACACAAAGAGTAAGAGGTTTATAGCTGAATTTTTACTCTGTAATTCAAATGCCAATTCAGCAATGAAACGGGCTGTAGGAATTCCAATCAGAGATTATCATTTCACTTGAAAGCCAGCTGTGCTTTCTTTCACTGAGTACAAAGATTTACCACCTGTAGGTGCTGTAATGCAGCAGAGGTGAAAAACTCAAGAATGAGAACCATGCTTTGAGAAATTCTGCTTTTTGGAAACCCACAAAAATGACTCTCACTTAAAAGTAATAAGGAGTTAGGATATAAAAACCCTTAAATTGAGGAATAAAAATCACTATAATGTGATAAACACTATCTTTTAAACTAGATGAGTTTATGTTACCTACAAGTGAGGTAACATAAACTGGCTCCTAAATCACTTTTCACATCATTAAGCACCCTGATACCTTTGCTGTCTCTCTTTGAGAAGGGGAAGCAAAAAAAGTTTAGCAGCAGAGGGAAAACTCTGCAAAGTGCTCCAATAAATCTGCAGCAGTAATTTGGAACAAATAATCTTCTTCACAGAAATTAACAATTACTGTGTATTTGTGAATTTATAGATCAAAGCTTTTCCAAAGTACTGTATTTTTCTTTAAAGGGTCCTACCCTGGAACAGCCAGTACATATGGTCCTCACGCCAGTGAGCCCCCACTTCTCAGTCATGCGTGCTTCTTCCTCCCACACATGGGACACAGCTGCCTTTGTGTAAAATTGATGCAATATAATTTTGTCACCTGAGCACTCAGATACCACCCTAGGAAAGCACAGCAAGATAACAATTTTTCAAAATAAATATCAGTGCATGTTTTATAGTGATATTTGAAAGTATCTATCTCTTTCATACACACACACAATCCCTGAATGAGTTACAAAGCAAAATTTCCAAGTGGAGGGATATAGTGAACTTCACAGGCTGAGATATACACATAAGAGATAGATCTGGAGCATAAAACTGCAACTTTATGTTAAATTTAAAATGAGCTAGGTGCCAAATAGGCCACTACTGAAATCTCTGGCACTCAGATTCCTCATTGTAAAATAAGGTAATTAAAGCAGATGATCTCTGAGATCCGATCCATATCATTTCTTTCATGGTTCTCACTTCTTCATATATTTTATAAGTACTTAGACTGAGAAGTAAGATTGTACACACATACCTGCATTTAACCAGTGTTAAAAAAAAACCTTACTTATTAATGAATTTTCCTTAACAGAGGCTCATACCAAAGTAGGTAACTGCACATACCACAAGGAGATCCAAGATGCATTATTGCCAGACAGTTTAAAAATACATAATAAACTTTTGAAACTTCTTGTTAAGATAAATGAAAGACCATGCTAATAAATACATCGAATTTTATTCCTTAGAAAAATAAGTGTTTTGAACAATAAAGCTTTCAGTTTTTATGTATGTCATTCATAAATAAAAACACAACTATATATATAAATGCTTCTGTTTAGAGAAGTCAGTAATGGGAAGTTAAACTTTCAACTCAAATATATAATACAAAAAATACAAAGCTCATTCATTTTATAGAATATTTTCACAACAAATCCATTTAAAAATAGGATGCCCCTAACTTGTTCAGAAACTTTTAATGGATATTACACTTACTCTTATCTTCTTTGATGATAGTTTTTTAAGACTTAAAATGTAAAATTTTTACTTTTTAGAATTAAAATAGATCATAATTTAATGTGATATTCACAGATTTTGTGACACAGTTATAGTTATTTACACATTCACATATAGAACAATGTCATGGGCAAGTATTAGCAATAGGAATTTAATAAACTATTAAAGTAATAAGAAATCAGCATTTTAACAATTTAAATGCTTTATGACAGGATGACTTACAACCAACACAGTTGCAGATTAACTACAAAACATGTATTTGTAGATAACTTTGGAATGAAAATACATGTTTTCAGATAATCAAAAGCAGTAATAAGATTCTCTTTATTATTTTCAGCTTCACTTTAGAAATGTTTTCATTGTCTAAATTTAATCAATATTTGATTAAAGATAATATATTAATAGTAAAATTACTATATATAGTAGGTCTGGGTATCAACTAACCAAACTCAGATTGTAAACGAAAGTCATTCAAAGGCAAATTGAAGACAATAGTAATGTTGGTTTATGTCGCCTGGTTCTTTATGTTAACTGGAATTTCCAAGATGTGTTTTGCAACTCAAGATCCAGATAGGTTATTCAACCTACTACTTTTTTTTTCCTTCTTGCCCTTCTTTTTTTACATGGTAATTTTTGTGTCCTTTAATTGATTATATAAACTAGAACTTCCATTCTCAATTATCTTCTCCCAGATGAAATTAAATGAGTTTGATTAGGTACTAAGAATCATTTTTCATTTTACTTTTCTATATTTACCTGGTCTAAAAACACTCTAACCATACAGGTTTCTCCCCCATCTTATTGAGTCACTTATTTTCACCCAGTAATAAGGATAAAAAGAATACTGAAAAAACTGGACCAAAATCAAGGTGAAATATGCCCCAGATAGACAATTACTGTAATTTGGGACTTTAGAATGGTGAAATGTATTAACCTATGAAAACTAATCATGGATTCAAAATTAACACTGATTTAAAGAGGCTTTTACCAGAGGTCAGGGGACAATCTACTGCCAGAAGTATTCTTCACCAAATACTGCATTATAGTTGAAAAGAACACTACACTTCATGTGCCCAGAGCAGATGAACTATCATTAGCATTTTGATTTGGGCCGTCAGGACTATGAGGGATGCTATTGGAATTTGTACGTTGTTTGTCTACAGTTGGGGAAACAGCTTGTTCTTGATGCTTTTTGTTCTCTTTAGCAAATCCTAATGTCACACTCTCCCCAGCAGGCTGAAATGGCCTTTCTAAATCAACTATTTGCTTCCCTGTGCCTGCTTCTTGTTCGTGCAGCAATCTTTCTACCTCCACTTCGAGCTCCAAAGCCTCCTCATCAGCTTGTACATCCAACTGGTGCATCAATTCCTCCAGCTTCTTGGCCTTTCGGAGCTCATTTTGCTGTATGATTGTACAAAGGTGTTCAGTGAGTTGCTCTTTTATCTCAGTCTTGCGCTGTAGATCTAGCTTTGCTGTAATGTACTCTGTTTCAGCCTTGTCAAATCGCTTCCTGTAAGGATAGGTTGAAAGATTGTTCTCTTAGTTTTCCACTGAAGAGGATATTCAAAAGATAATAAGTAAACTCCAAAATTGGGAGGAAAATGTATGGATATTAATACTTTACAAAGTAGGTTATGGTTGCTGAGCTTATTTGTATTTCTCTGATATAACGACATTTTTCTGCACTCATTTCTTCTTTCCAAAGCTGTGCCTGAGTGAAGGCAGGCTAAGAGGGTTCATTCAGGGATGTGCTAGCTCCCAGGGAAAAGGGCGACCCTGATTTTTAGTGTTTGCCAGTTTCTGTGGTATAAATAAAATACTATTACCTTGGCTAATTTTGAGTTACCAATGCAATAACATTAAATGTGGAACTGTAATAGATAACACAAAATCTGCTCTCATGAGCCACTGCAAGCTAGCTCCAGCATACGACTGCTTATGAGAAGTAAAAGAACAAGAGATGGAGAAAGTGAAAAATCTATATCTCTTAATTAACAAATTAGAAGAGAAAAATTGTGATGGAAGAGAGGGATATGGATAGTGGTTGGGAGCTGAACAGAAATGGGACACAGCACATCTAGCACATGATACTGGGTAAGAGCAAGAAATAAATATCAAGCAGAATAGAAAATTTCAGTACAGCTATAGACAGGATTTCTCAACATGGGCAATATTGATGATTTGGGCCCCATAATTCCTTGTTGTAAGGCACTGTCTTGTTTGTTGTAGGATGGTAAACAGCATCACATCATTGGTTTCTACCTACTAGTTGCCAGTGCCACTCAGAAATTGTGACAACCAAAAATGTCTGCAGATATTCCCAAATGTCCCCTAAAGGGATAAAATTGCTTCCAGTTGAGAATCCTTGGGTTAAGCTGTTCTCATGCCCTTCCACTCAGCAACAGACTACTGTTACACTTTTATTAGGAAATTTTATATATTTTACACATACATAAATTTTAATGCTAGGAAATGCCAGTCTATTTGAAGTAGGGCAATTTTACTGGAGTATTGGGTCAGTACAAAAAGAAAAGTTACATCTTGGTTCATTGTCTTTTCCCTTTTCCATACATCATAACTTGTTGCTTTTCTTTTCATAACAAGAGGTTTCTTCTTCTCTTTCAAGAATAAGGTTGATTCCCAATTACCAGCTAGTTTTTCAATTTAATTGCCACTAACACTTGTGAAGGCCACGCTGCCTTACCTGTTATGCCTGCCTATAACAACTCAGTGTAATAAGTAGTTTCTAGTACAAGAGTTACAGCAAAAAAGAAACAAGTATATCTCTTCATCTAAGATTCTCTGTCTTAAAAGGAAATAATAGTGAAAAAAAAGGCAAAAGGCTTTGCATTTTACTTTTATTTCAAAGAATAAAGAGTTCAAAACCTTCCTCTGTCACTCCTCTGTGTGGACCTAATTTGGTCATGGATTTTTTTTAGATGCAAAGAATAGATATCCAGTTAAACTAGCTCAGGTTAAAAAAGGGGGGTATGACTACTTTTATTTTTCTCATTGTAAGACACAAGAGGCAATTTCATGGGCATGTCATCAGAATCAAAGGCTATTCTCTTCAATGCTTAGAAGCCACATAGTTTCTCTCACTTCAGTTTTCCTATTATATCCATCCCAATATGGCCACCAGCTGTGCTCCATATCAAATTCACTCCACTAAATCCCTCAGTGATCCAATTCAAATCCAATTCAATAATTTCAGAGGGAGAACTCAGGTCAGCCTGGCTCATCTCAGTTTAAACAGAGCTCTTAGTATCAGGCCACTCCATGACCCATTGTTCAGCCTATGGATTGAAGGTACTGGAGTCCATAGCCCATGTTTGTTTTAATCAGGTGTGCCCCAGAGTCGGCACTATGAGTACAAAACACCCGGTTCCTATGCAGTGGGTTAAGGAAGAGGCATACACTGATTGAAAACTCCAGTACAGTGACTATGGGCAGTTACTTCAGGTGAGTCTTGGTCTTGATCTTGGTCTATCTGTAGAAGAGTGAGGATAGTAATACCTCATAGGAGTGTTAAGGTTAAACAGCATAAATAGGGCAAATGTCTAGCCCAGTGCCTGGTAGGTGCTCAAGAAACAAACTTCCCCTTCAGAGAATATCAAAAAGTATTGTTACTATATTAGTAAACACGTATCTAAATTTAAGATTATAAAAAATTTAGGGACCTCATGTTTATCCTTGGCAATATTTGTTTACATAATATTCATTTATGTTATTTCATTCCCTTTTTTACTGTCACCTACTAAACATAAGAATGAAAAAACTTATTATTTTTATGTTAAAGGAACTGTTATAATCTAAAGAATCTCTGTTGGATGCCTGGTTCCCTTACTTCCACACTTTACAAGATATGTTATCTACAGATTTTCTTACATCAAGCCAAGAGCCAACTTTCTCCATAGGTGTGTTCCTTCCCCTCCATCCTTTTCCCCTCAACCTCCTTTCTCTGTAAGTCTGTGGTCTTCCTAAGCTAGTCAAAGTCAACTAGTAGAGATTTACAGACTAGGCTCATGAATACTGAACTGAAATTAAAATTTGCAAATAGGTCCCTAGGTTTTCACTGATTTTTCACCCTGGATAAATCACTGAAGATTTTTGTATTCTGTTTATTTATTTAAAGTCCTTTTGGGCAAAAACATGCATATATATTCTCCTTCAGATTGATTTATATTTAAAATATTAATTACTTTTACAAACTACACTACCGGCCTACAGGCCAGATGGATAACACCAAACCAGAGTAGGATAACATACTCTGGAATAAAATAGTAAGGGCATTATATGTACCACAGTAAGACACAGTAAACTGGAAATGTAATTATAGGATTGCTTTGTTATTTTAAAGGAACATTGAATGATTTAATGAATGTTATTTAAAGGACTCTAGAAATTGTCTCTTGGTTTTAGCATCCTTGAAATTATTTTTTTTTACCTCAGTATCTATTAAAAACATATTCATTAACCCTCAGTAATACCAGTTTCCACTGATCCATTTTTAGTTGTTCAGTTCCTTTTCTGAGCAGTTCTATTTTTGATGAATTAACATATTACGATTTTTAACCTTTCTTAAAAAGTTAGAAGTTTGTCAAATAACAAAGAGAAAATAGTACTTCTTTTAAAAAAACAATAAAATGAATTACATTTTGTAATCACTAGATGGGCCCAATGAACGGACTCTTTTATGAATCTAAGATACATTAAAGAATTGTAACTACTAGTATTTTTCCTATATTTTGAAACATCTTGCCATTTCATCATTACTCACCATTTATTCACATTTACACTAAAAAATTAAAATAATAATAAGAACCCAGGAAGTAATATAATGACTTAAAAGAATGAGGCAATAATAAAATAAATTATCATTGCTACATTTCCTTACTGTGTTGTCCAAAATGTTATATCACCTGCAGAAGGCATAAAAGGAGACTGAAAACCCCATCTTTGTAACTTGTTCTTAGTTGACATTGAACACAGAGGAGAATCACTATTTGTAAATTTTCTTCATATATGGTATTAGCAAAGTAGAGAAAACGAACAGAGGAAGACATTTTCCCTTTGTTAGACGAATCAAAAGATGAATGCTGTGGTAGGTTTAAAAAAACCAACCTCCCAATGATATTCCCTTCCTAGTTCCTGAAACCTGTGTGTATCACTTCCTATGACAAAAGAGTGAAAATTAACTTATGTGGCAGAAGATGTGATGAAGGTAAGGATTTTGAGAGGCATTTACTCCACTTGGGCCCTAAATGCAATCACATGTATCTTTTTAGCAGTGAGGCAGAGGAAGTTTTGAGAGAGAAGAGGAAACAATGTGACTACGGAGTACAGACTGGAACAGTACAGCCACAACCTGATGAACAACTACAGACACCAGATGTTGGAAGAGGCAAGGACTGGATCCCTAGAGTCTCTGAGGGAAGCACGACACTGCTGACACTTTGATTTTGGATGCCTGGCTTCCAGAAATGAGAAGAGATTACTTTCATTTTAATCCACCCAGTTTGTCGTAATTTGGAATAGTAGTGCTAGGAAACTAATACAAATGCAGGGTCACACTCTAGAGTTTAGTAGTGAAACTCATGTAAGTAAAATCTCAGACTAAGAGTCTTCATAAAAATACATCCTAGGTGAATTTTCCCATTAAAGAATCAATGAGCAAAAAATATATTTCTAAGGATAAAAAGGAAATATGATATTCTCAGAGTTAATCATTTCACCAGGAAGAACTTAATCACTCAATATTTTACAAATATCAGGTTCATCCTGTGTTGCTAAAAGAATGTAACTCTATTCTCTCAGCTAATTATATTTGTGAATCAAACATTACTTGATATAAAGAGGTTTATTATGCTTATATTCTTATTAAAAATTTTAAGTAAAGTTGCTTTTTGCAATCCCTTTTATTTTTATTTCTGTAAATTATTCACAAAATGATTAAAAATATTTGCGTGTTTGTGTGTGTGTGTGTGTGTGTGTGTGTGTGTGTATGAGGGCATCTATTAAACTTAGACGGTAAATAGTGATTCAAAAAAATGTTGTACATGCAGCCACGCTCAGTTTTATAAGCTGGTCTGCACAGCATATGGCAACATTACAATCAGAGCTGTGAACAGTAGCAGTAGCAACTCTCTCAAACTGGCTCACTCAAAGAGCCAGTCTCCCTAGTGGTGTCTATCCTACACAGCTCTACAAAAGCCAATTTTAAAGCAAATTCTGGCCTATCTGCTATCCAAGAACCTTTTTCAGACTAGCACTGTACCAAGCACTATAGAACTAAGGTATTATTTTTATTAAAAAATGAAAAATCAATGAAACCTCCTGCAGAAACTTACTGCCTTGGGATTATGTTCTAGTGGAAATCTGAACAATGATCTTATATTACCAACCTATAAATTCTCAATAAACACAAATGCAAAATTAGAAAATGTTATCTTTGTCTTATACATGAATAAGACATAACTCTGGTTCAAATCCTAATTATCTGTGGTCTTAACTGAAGAGCTTAGGTTTTTAAAAATAGCCTCACACAAAATCTACAGAGGGTGCCAAAAAAATGTATACACATTTTAAGCAAGGAAAAAACTGTGTTAAATTTGTAATACTCAAGTCATGTTTGACTTCTGCAACTACAAGAGGAGCTCAATGTGACCTATATTCATCTTATGTTATTGGTATATATTGTATTACAATTTTAATAGTTTTTTTTCCCTTTCTTAAAATGTGTATAATTTTATTGGTACCTTCTGTGTCTTCAACTGTCATGAAAACCTGCCATCTTTAGCTTATTAAAGTTGTAAAAAAATCATTAAACTTTTATTAAGCATATTTATGTGTTACAAGATGTGTTCTCCTTTAGCTAGTAATCCCACTTTCAAACTATGCCTTTCTTATATGTTTAATATAAAATGGCATCCTTCTCCAGCCTCCACAGAATTAAAATGTAATTAGATTACTTTTCTGTTGCGGTACCCCGTAATGTACCTTATAATATGAATTATTCATACGAAAGGCTACAAAGGCATAAAAATGTTCCTCTGGCAAACTTATGTTGCAGAGAATAAAATCAAGGCTTAGTTTAATCTTAATAGAATCTTACTTATAGCCTTAGTGACCTTATTAAAGGAAATCTGGAACCTCCAGTTATCAGCTGCGGATGGCATTAATTTAGGCAGTTAATTAGTAAAGACAACCCATTAAGTCTAACAGCACACGGTCAAACAACAATTACAAAACTCACAAGGACGACCACAAACCTCTTTCTTAAACACTAAACAGTGAATTAAAAACCACAATCAGGCATTTCCGCTTTATTAAATTGTTATATAAACATTCTGATGTTGTGGTTTACCCTGGACTAATGAGGCATTCTGATTGATTTCTAGTGTTACAGAGAAAGATGCAAAACTGAGTCATTAACACAGCATTCCCTTGTGAAAAAAGACAAACCAGGATGATTAAAGCAATGTTGAAAGGACTGAAAACCCTGAAATTGGACATAATTTTTTGCCCTTTTATCTGTCTGCAAAGTCCATGTAATTCTTTACATGTGTTAGTTCATTTTAAAAATACTCCATGATGATTTTTTTCTCTTTAAAAAAATGCCAGTGGTTGAAACCAAACAAACATGATATCAAACCATTTTGTACAGAGTATAATGGAAAAGAAAAAAGTAAGAGAAAAACTTTCAAGTTTCCAAGACAGAGTGCTTTCTTTAAAATATTCATAAGCTTTAAAACAATAACTAGATCCTCTTACTCTGATAAAACTGAAATGAGAACTAGGTTTCAATTGCATAAGAACCATTACATAATCAAACATTTTAATGGAAATAACACAGACTTGGTCCTAGAATAACAGAATTTGGGGGTAAGTCATCAGACACTTTACTTTGCTAGAGTGAAAGATCCTAGACAGAGTTTCAAACATTAAATAGCTGATCATTTACCAGGAGAGACAAAAATGTAAATAAATAATGCAAGAACTAATCTAATGGGCTTGGGAACCAAGCTAACTGGCGGGGGAAAGTTAAGGAAAGACTTTGAAGATAAGAGGATGACTGAGCACAAAAGAGGAATAAATATAGCACCTCGTGGGGTTGTATTTATATATATTAAATATGTTGTATTTACATAAAAGCTCCTGGACCAGTGAGCAACGAGCAAGGAGCATTAATTAAGTTGGACTCCTTGTTCATAGTTCAATTTCCCCAACTCACCGGGCGTATGAATAGTCCAGGCTGGCCTGATCGATCCGGTTCCTGAGGATCCCAATGTCAGCCGACACCATGTCATCTAAAGCCTGTAACTCCTTCTGGATCCGCTTTAGTTTTATGGTCTCTGCCTGAGTTCTTTTGGATCTAGAACATTAGTAATGTGAGTAGGAAAAATAAAAACATTTTAAAAACATGTATCCATATATAATAAAAGTGAAAAGGCAATATACTAATGTATATGATTATAATTTATGAATTTTTATAAAGTAGAAAAAATGAGAAAAATTCAAATAAAATAAATGCTAGCAACATTTGAGCTTTTTTCTTTATTTTTCAAAATTTTCTATTGTAACACATTATGTTCATAGGGTAAAAAGATTTTTAAAAATTCCCAATATTAACAGTCTATTTATAGATCGATACTCATTCAGTCAG
The DNA here is from genome assembly GCA_963574575.1 of Galagoides demidoff. NCBI lineage: Eukaryota > Metazoa > Chordata > Mammalia > Primates > Galagidae > Galagoides > Galagoides demidoff. The sequence continues at coordinate 23,557 of CAUYQV010120061.1, read as the reverse complement.
GAGAACAAACACTAAAAGAATCTATCTGCATTCCCTTTACACTGGAAATCCAGCACAGCTTTCCAAATTTCTACTCTGAAATTCTTCTTGCTAAGCCCATTTTCATTTGCCTGATATTCACCGACATCAAGAACAGATGCCTGCACTAAACGTTTCTTTATATGTCTGAAAACATCTATTTGGTTTTAACTTATTTAGGACTCATGTCCCCAAACTTTTATCACTTTGATTCTTATTCTTCAGGCAGAACTACAAATCCTCAAAAATCTTGTGCGGCTCAAAACGAAAACACTCTTTTCTTTCCATGTTAAATAGCACATCCAACCCCTCATCATCTTTCACTCCTCTCACCACCCCTCAAAGACAATACATACTTAAGAAATAGAACAAATATAAAAGCAAACCTTTAATCATGATCTCACTCATTTCAAAATTTTACACACGTTCTCAAGGGAGAGGAAAACCCTCCACATAAAATCACTATATTGCAACTTACACTCTCCTGATTTCTACTCCGTTACGCAATACCCTTCCCTTTCTACCCAGACAGGTTCACTTCCCAGTATGATTCTTTTCCTTCAAGTCCTTCACTATCCTTTTATTAATAATTCAAACATGCTACATTTCCTTCCATTTCTGTTAGATCAGTACTTTGTCTTAAAGCAAAAGCCCTTAGAGGAATGCTGAACCCGTAAAGTTTTTTGTAAAACCCCCAATAAACAACCCCCCCTTCCTAACTAAAGACTAACATTTTATTTTTTAATAATCACTTGTGAGATTTTTTAAAAGGGAGCACTACTCATAGCAGAAAAAAAATTTCAAATACATATATCGCTCTGGCAGACAATATTCTGAATTACTCTTACACCCACCTACCTTCTCCCTAACTCTTTCCCTCCCTCTACACATACTCCAGCTTCAAGCAACAACAGTTTTGTCAGACTTTTCTGGAGGTCAAAGAAGAAAATGTCACTGAATACGTGCTTACATTTAGTTCTGGCTATTTCTAACTATGGCCTTCTTGCCAATGCTTAGTTTCCCAAGGGCACAGGAGATTGGACAGAAACTACAAACGAAGTGGGCAGAAGGAGTGTTGGGGGATGGGAAGAGTGGCTCCAATGGGAATGCTCCTCTTGGGCCCTGGTACAATGCAGTAAATGAGAAGGGATGGCTGACAGACACTAGGAGGCAAAGGAAAAACTGAATCTCACGTAGTACTCATAATAGGGACCCCAAGTCATCAATAAAAGTCAAATTATATCATGTATCTTCTATGCGTGGAGGTAGGGTAAATTATTTTAGAAAATGCCCATAGGAAACACAATTAAGATTTGTAAGGATATAGGTCACTTATGTGGAATAAGCTTATTTATCTACATGTCAGGTGATTAAGGGTTCCCCATGTCAAATTAAAACCTGCATTCTTGCTAATTCACACATACTGAGAGCTATTAACTGCTTCCCTTATGAATGTATATGTGCTTAAAAGTGAAAGTACTTTCGTTGGTCCTTCAGTTTTAATTGCAACTGTACTTCTAAAGTAAACATGCTCTATGCTTAAAAAGTTCTCCTTAATAATTTAAAACTGGAATTTCAGTATCACAAAGCACAATTTGTTTGTCAGCCTCGGAAGTTATGGTTGCAGAGAAAACATCAGTATATTAGAACAGATGTGGGAAAATAAATATAAAATATCACAGAACTGATTGTGGTTACAACACAACCTCTCCTGGTTCAGGTGCCTCACCTTTCTGCAATAGCTTTAGCCAAAAGAGCTTTCTTACGTTTATTTTTCTCTTCCATTAGCCGTTGCTCTTGTTGGAGGACTTCCCAACGAGATTTTTCTTGCCTGGGGAGCATAAAAATGAGTTTATGAAAGAGACTGCTACCCTATCCCACACCTTACCAGTCTCAGTTCCCTAAGTATAAAATGTAATCAAGAAAATTTATGTATATTTTCTTTCAAAAGTCCTCTTAAGAAACCCATGTGCAGTTCATTATTTTGTTCTAATAGGAACAGACTATGATCTGAAGTAAAGAGGCTTATATAAATTGGACCCTTGAAATCCATTATATGTACATAATCTAGGAACCCACAAAGTGGAAGCCAGAGTGCTATGGCATTTTTTTTTTTGGCAGTACAGAGAAATTCATGTAAGCTAATTATGTATTATATGCAAAATAGAGACCAAAATAAATTGGTTTGTAGTTGATGTCATGTCATTTATACATTTTAGTACTATAATGAAAGTCTCTACCACTTTATCCTTCAGACAATAACCAGTGTTTATTTCATACATTTTCTTCCAATTTGCTCCCTTTTTTCCAACTCTTAGATAACAAAACAAAACACTATGAGCTAAGACTGGAATGCTAGGCTAAAGAAAAACTTCAAAGATCTAAAAACCTGTATTGTCTGTCCAATTCTGAAAGCAATAGATTAAAATTTGCAATAAAGTCATGAATTTGATGTCAACTCAAATTAAACAAGGTGATGGCACAACTATTTCTTACAGCCATTATACCCCAAGTCTCTATCCCCAAACCTAGTAAACACTTTCAAAACTGCCTTTCCTTCTCCCTACCTACAGCTTGTGCCTTCAAGGTCAGAGTGCTCATTTCTCATTTTTACTATTGCAGGCATCTCTTCAACAGGCCTCTCAGTTCCAGCTCACCCTGCATTCTCACCCAAATGATCGCCAACACTGACACCTGGAATTTCTTCAATTTCTTTGATTGAGGCCTTTCTCCCACACAGGTCTTGGTGGTATCCTGGGGTATGAGTGAAACTGTTAGGCTTCCAGTCCTTCCCCACCATTTTACTGTTGTCTGGCTTATCCATTTCCTCCCCCAGAGAAGTAAGATATCATCTCTGGGCACTCTCTATGACACAACTCTCCTTTCCCCTTTTGACAAGCTCAGAATTTCTCTTTTACATTAACGATTTCTCAGATTATGTCTCCTATGAAAATTCTTCCAAGCATCTAAATAAGTAATTTTCCTAAAGACAACCAATCTAAATTGTCCAGCTCAATTTAAACTCATTTACTCCACTTCCCTCAGGCCTTTGCTGGTAACTTACACTTAAAGATATTTAAATGTGTGCACTTGTTCAATATTGGTTTCATAATTCATATGGTTTTATATCTCTTGTCAAAATGATTTCCTAGTTGAAAACCTCTAAGGTTGGCAGGAAACATTTTGAACTCACAGTATAGAGTCTAGATCAGCAGAGATTAGAGGATTATCAGTAAATAGGGAAAATATAAAATACTTTGACAATGACTCAGAAAAGGGAAAACAGAAACGAATGCCATTCTTTCTCCCCATGAGCAATAAATCAGGAAGAAACAACAACAACAATATATATACATTATATAATATATAAATATGAGATACCAAACAAAAAAATCTTTAAGAATTCACAAATCATAGAATGGTACCTTCCAGAAAAGTGTGGCTAAATTATGTAGGTAGTTATTAATACAAAAAGAAAGAATAAAAAGAAATCTAATGATGCAAGTGAATTATATAACTATTCCCCTCAATTTCCTATAATCTCTATTGACCATCCTTTCATGTCTCTTCACAAGAACCCTTTTTTTGACCAGTGGAGATGTAGCTTGGAAGTTAAAAAATAGGGTCAATTTGGGGGAGAATACTATGTAAATAGGAACTGATTCTGGTGACTGTAAAGGGCACAGCTTTTGTATCCAGACAGACTTAGATGTAATAACAACTCTACTACTTAGTAGCTGTTTTTTAGCTTTAGGAAGATAGTATCTTTTCTGAGTCCCCGATACATCATCTACAGAGTTAAAATAATAAATGTGCATTGTAACCCTGTTATGAAGACTAAGTGGCATAAAACATATAAAGTATCTACCAGTGCCTGGCTTATAATTTATTTAGGTGGTAGTTATTTATCAATAGTTTATTCATCATGTTTCTATGCTTGAATATAAAACAGAGAAAATGTTAAAACAAACTATGTAGTACTTCCTTAAAGCCCAGAGGGAAAAAAGGGTAAAATGAAAAGTCTCATGGATATATAGACTTACTAACAATTCCATTTTCTTTTTCTCCAATTTGCAGTCTGGCTTTGGAGATGGAACCTCAACATTTTTGTGAACATCGTGGGAATTCTCGAGTCCTGATTCCCCTGCTTGACTTTCAACACCCTGTGATCCTCCATGACCAATAGGAAAGGTGAGGGTAAGAGGATTAGGAGGAGTAGAGGAAGAAAAGTGTGCTTTTTGAGTGTGAAGTCTCTGTTCTGGTGCAGAAAGCAACTGCTCTGGAGGTCCTGAAGTTGATCCATCTTGAAGCCCAAGTTTTCGGCTTTGCTCTAGAAGGGCTTTTTCTCGCAGAAGTTGTTGTCGACTTTTCTTCACTGGGAGACGCCGCTGTGATTCAAATGGATCTATAGAAGGGAAAATGGAATACAATTCCTTTGTGTGAACAATAATTAGAATTTCTCTAAGCAAACAAAACATTAACAAGAAACTCTGATAATTCTAGACGTTCCCCTGCCTCATCCTCTATCTTGAAAGCCATCTTTCTATGGTTTCAATAGTTCTCACATCATACTGTTAATATTTAAGAAAAGCGGTCCTGGCTCTTAGTTTATTGTTAAGGAAAGTACTATTCTCCGTGAGTTAGGCCTTAAGATGCAAACCAACCTCTCTGTCAACTTGATTTGAAAGAATCAACTAATTTGGACCAAATTAGGGAAATGACTGAATTCCCTGGTATGTCTTAAATTGGATTTATGGTTCTGTCTGCTCCCCTGAAACAAAATGCTGGCTGAATTATCAAATGGGACTCCCCTCTCTTAAATTTAACAGCTGTTTTGGTAAATTTTAGATGCTATCACAGATATATAATTAAGTGAAATCTCTTATCTCTTACCTAAACCATTTTCTTTCATCTGATAAAACAATCCAATGTTGTATTTCTCAAAGTATAGGCAGACTCTAATGAATGTATACAAACTTATTTAATAGTAGCCTGAATAAAATACAGTGGAAGATAAAACTGGAAGAAAAACAACTTTTAAAAGAATAAATGAAATAGTACTACTTCTATTACTTTTTGGATTGCCCAAGACAGAGCAACAGCTGGAGGGCAGACAACTGGAGGATCTGACTCACATTCATATCAAATCTAAAAAATGCCTGGGAAATGAAGTTATGATGAGTCCTTGTAAATGAACAGTACAAAGAGAACTTTTAAATTCTACATACTGACCTCTGAAACAACATATGCTTATTATTTAAACTTCCTAAAGTATAGTTAAGGGCTCTGGACACAGTCCCAGCTTTGCTTCTGTCCAGCTCAGTGACCTTGAGCAAGTCAAATAATTATTCAGTATCTTAGCTTCCTCATCTTCCCAACTGTTTGAAAATTACATGCTGTACTCAACACATCGAGTTGTTCTAAGAATTAAATGAGATATAAACAGAAAATATTTTTTAAAAGACAGAAGTACTATCAAAAGCAAAGGCCATTGTTGATTGTAGCCAGAAACACCAAGTTTCTCCCTCTATCTTGCTACTGGAACTTTTTCTCGGCTACTGATCTTTAACTCATACCATCAGAACATGTCACTGGGCCAGGTTACCTCCCTGATGAACTCATTAGCTGAATAATTAATGTTCTCTGAAATACAGTTCCGTTAGCTTCTATAATTTTTTCTGACATTTTTATAGAACCTACCACCTACGAGACAGAAAATACTGATTTTTTCATTCCAAAATGACCAACAAATCAGGACACTTAAAAACAAAACATACTGTTTCCATACTGTGTATTGGGTACTGCAAACACTAAGGAGACTATGGCACACTGTGGAGCATTAGTTTACTGTAAAGGGGACAATTCATGATCATCTCTAAATTAAACATTTTACATCAGAATAGCCAGACATTTTGATTTTTCACAATTAAAATTCAGACTTTTATGTAAAATGTCTTATGTTTTTAAATGTAGGGAACTATATCATTCAGGAAATCTAGATTACGCTATAGTGGGAAATCTAGCGGTTTTAAACCACAAAGGTTTATTTCTCATTAATGCCAGGTAGTGACTACAGGCCAGCAGGGGGGCTCTGCTGATTAATCTCTCAGGGCTCTGGGCTGACTGGAGAGTCACCAGTTAGCATTGCCAGCAACCATGACCCAGGAGAAGAGAGAGCTCAGGACTCACTCTGCAGTGACAGAATACTTCTGCTCACAATCCAATGGCTAAGGTACATGGCCCATCCCAAATAAGGGCAATAAGCACACGCTGGTTTAGCAAACAGTACTAATGATTATTACTATTATTAACTTAAAAAGAAATCTAAAGATTAGGTAATGAGAAAGAGAGACAGACAGACACAGAAAAGATGAAGCCAAACACATTTTGGGGTTAAATTAAGCCAATGGTTCAGTGCAGTGGTTCTCAACCTTCTAATGCTGTGGCCCTTTAATACAGTTCCTGTGGGTCGCGACCCGCACGTTGAGAACCGCTGGTCTACTGGTTTGTGATCTCTATGCTGTACCTGTTACTTAGGCCCTACGCCCTTCACACACAAGAAAAACTATCATTTGAATCATGTGCTGATCATTCCCTTCCTTCTCTAAGTCATATTGCAAGTATAAATATTTCTAAAAATACCTATTTTTTTAACTTTATAAAAAGGACTTCATGCTGTACATAATCTTTTTTTTCTTTACTTAACTATTGGTACTGCAGTTATTCATTTTGTTGTGTAACTTTCCACTGTGAGAATAAACCAGTCGACTGATCTTCTTTCACTGCTGGACATTTAGGTTAGTTTTGGGTTTTTGTTAGTATCAGTGAATCTCACTGTTACATCTTGTCTTTTATATGTGCAAGGATTTTCCCTGGATATTATCTAAGAATGGATGGGCATAAAGTATAACTTAAGGATTAATGTCAAACTGCTATTCAAAGCGTATCCCCTCTAGCAATGTATAAGATCCCATGAATATACTTTCACTTCAGTAAGTGATAAATATTTTAATTTTGTCAATCAAATGGGCATAACATGGTATCTCATTGAGCTCTTTAACTGCAACTCTCTGCTCTTGGTGATAAGCATCTCTTCGAATTTCTTTCTCCATAAAATATTCATGTCTTTTTTTGACTTTTCTTTGGGCTTATTTGTATTTTTTTTTATTTACCAGCAACAAACAATTAGAAAACATAATTAAAGAAAAGATAAATCAATAACAGAAATTATCACATATCCAGCAACAAATCTAACAAAAAGATGTCCAAGACCTCTACAGGGAAAACCCCAAAATGTATTAAAAGACATTAAAGAAGACCTAAATAAACGAAGAAACATGCCATGTTAGTGGTAGAGTTAATAATGTGAAAATATATGAACTAAGCAACGAATGCAATTAATCAAAATTCCTGCTGGGTTTCCCACAAAGTTTAGTAAAATTAGTAAAAATTTTATATGAAAAGAGAAAGCAAGGAAACTTCTAAAGAACAACAACAAGGGAACTAGACTACTAGATATAAAAAAATAACATGAAGTTTGACGACAGTGCAGTCTTGGTGAAGGGAACAGACAAAATGACCAACGGTCTAGAACAAAGAAACTGATTCATACATACATGAAGCATTAGTATGAAGTAGGATTTAAAATCAACAGCCAAAGGAGGGATTATTTAATAAATCCACCTGGGGAAATGGTTATTTATATGGAAAAGGTAAAACTGGAGCCATACTTCATACCATATTAAAAATGAAAATCTTTTCTTTTTTCAGGCAAACAATGAAAAATTTAATGCGAAATTAACCTGCATAAAATGAAAATCTCAGTTAAGGAAATTACATTCGAGAATGATGGAAAATGATCCCAGATGAAAGATCAGTGATGATAGAAAAAATATGGATCCAAGAGGTGCACCTAGACAGGAACTTTAGGAGAAGCCTCTCTTCACATAATGATCTTGCTCATTTTCTAGCATGTAGATCAGTTCTGATTTGGGAATCGGAAGCCCCAGTGAGATCAGGAGCCCACAGGTCTCCCGTATTACCTCCCCACATAGGCAGGGTTCTGTGTGTCAGATCCAGCTGCCCCCACTCCTCCCAGGTGAAGGTCATAGCCAAGTATTTGAAGGCCAACAACACCTGCCACACTTCCTCTATAAAAAAATGCTGCTCAAAAGGTGTTTCCTTATCTTTTCCTCCATGCCCAGCCTCTGTAAGTGCAAAGTTCTCCAGCATTATACTGCAGTACAGGAGTTTCTGAGCTTCACTAAGGAGACCCCATTCATCTCAGGAGAAGTACACAGCCACACATTTTCAAAGGTCACACTGCCTTTGTAGGGTCCACAAGCACTTCTGTGGCCACAGGACCCTCTGTGCAGTGGAGAGAAATGCTTCCTTTCCAGCCCTCTGCCTCCTGTTGCCCTAGACCTGACTTGGCCCTCTGGACTTTTTAGCCCCTAAAAACAAGAATCTTAACAGAAAACAAAGATTAGTATCTTTTAGACCTTACAGTAGACTAATTTCTTGAGGCACAGAAAATGTTAGCTATTAAAAATAAAAAGGCTGATGAATTTGAATATATTAAATATGTGTTCATCAAAAGATAAAAGTTAAAAGATAAGTTATAAACTGGGGGAAGATATTAATAATGTAACTGGCAATGAACTAGTATCAAGAATAAAAAACTATTCTGAATTTTTCTAGAAACTGATAATATGAAACTGTACTATCTTTACGTTCATGTTTTTACTATGAAATAAATCCTATTTCAAATATATGTGTATATGTATCATGCACACACTTTCCCAATGTGTTCGCCAAAAGAAAAAAAAAAAAAGAATGAACATATACCCTTTTGGGGAAGAAATAAGATCTCCTATCTCTCAAATGACATGACTTGCTTTTGGTAAGTGAAATATATAAGTAGTGGTGACACATGTCATTTCCTGTTGTCAATGTTAAATTAATCATTTAATTGCTAATGTACAATTCTTAATTTTCTTTTCTTCCAGCCATGGTGAACTCCCACATGACAGCACCAAAAGACCGTATGGTGAGTGTGGAGCAGAGTCAACACATGCTAACCTTCTGCAGACATGAAACTACAATGAAAAACAAATCTTTATCATCATCATCATCATTATTTTTTGAGACAGAGCCTCAAGCTGTCACCCTGGGTAAAGTGCCATGGCATCACAGCTCATAGCAACCTCCAACTTCTGGGCTCAAACGATTCTCCTGCCTTCGCCTCCCAAGTAGCTGGGACTACAGGCACCTGCCATCACGCCCGGCAGTTTTTTGGTTGCAGCCGTCATTGTTGTTTGGCAGGCCTGGGCTGGACTCAAACCTGCCACCTCAGGTGTATGTGGCTGGCGCCTTAGCCACTTGAGCCACAGGTGCCAAGCCATATCATTATTATTATTTTTTTTTTTTTTGCAGTTTTTGGCCCAGGGCTGGGTTTGAACCCTCCACCTCCAGCATACGGGGCCGGCGTCCTACTCCTTTGAGCCACAGGTGCCGCTCAAATCTTTATTATTTTAAACAATTGATATTTTAGGACTATTTGTTATTTCAGTTTAACTTGGCTTTTTAACATGATTTCATAATTACCAATACCTCTGAAATTCTCTGATCCCATTCTCTTGCCTCCCTACCATATACAGTCATGGAGCACTTAAAGAAAGGGATACCTTGTGAAAAATGAGTCATTAGACAATTCTGTCCTTGTGCAAACAACACAGAGTGTACTTATACAATCCTAGATTGTAGACTTCTACGTACCTAGGTTATATGATATAGCCTATTGCTCCTAGGTTTCAGACCCACATAGCATGTTACTATACTGGATACTGTAAGCAACTATAATACAATGTTCAGTATCATCAGTACAGTAAAAATATAGTATTATCATCTCATGGGACCACCATTGCATATGTGGTCCATAATCAAGTGAAACATTGTTATGCTGTACAAGTATGCTACTGCGACTGGTTCCAGGATCCTCAAATCCTCAAGTCCCAGAGCTGGCCCTCTGGAACATGTGTACGTGAAAGATCAATTCTCCTTATATTCAGGTTTCACATCCACTGAATATTATATTTTTGATCCACATTTGGTTGAAAAAACTCTGCATATAAATGAACCTGTACAATTTACACTTGTGTTGTTCAAGAGTCAACTGTAATTACACACATCTTAACATATATGTTAATGCATGTGGCTAAAGGTAATATATAACCACTAGCTATGTACTAGCCCACTAGATGAATAATGTGCCACAACTTACTTAACCACTACCTTGATTCTTGACCATGTTCCTCAATGTACAAACAGTGCTCTCTAGAGTATTACTTACTGTCCTTATTTTTGCTGGCAACAAACCCATTTTTACTTAATTATATTTTTAAGAACAGCGATAAGGGGCTTTAAAATTAAAGATGCAAGTTTAGTTTTACAAATGAGAAATTCAAGGTGAAATATTTAGAGGCAGGGCCAGGTGTTCTATATGCCGATGACTGTGTTTGCTTATGGTTATACAAAGATGTTAAGGTATTTTCCCTGTCTTCAAGGTGGTCTCAGACAGGCTCTCAAGCAAACTCTTGTACAATCTCTAGTATCGTATTATTTTATGATTTTCTCCTTGCCAAAGTATTGGAGTCAGACCAGAAGCCATGGTACTTATATTCTGCACACTGGAATATATGAATGGGGGTTGAAAACAAAGAGTGAAAGAATTTGAGCACATCAAAATAGATGGAGTTAGTTAACCACCTGTGTAGTATAACCTTTATTGTAAGTTTATAAGGCCTCTGGAACAGCCAAAATGTCCCCAGTCTATATAATCTACACTGGCCCTCTACTACTAATTTAATTTCTTTTCCATTTGTCAGTCTCAGATTATTCACAAATCTATGCTAACAGCCACTTTTCCCAGGAACTCCAATAAAAAGCATAGCAGGATTTATTTAATTTTCTACACATTAAAGTGTTTTAATTATGGTACCAAGAGTGATGTAAACTTCTGTAACAGAATTTATGTGAAAAGAATCACCATGATCGCCATACAGATCTTTACAGAATTTAAACCGCAAAGAAAGCACAACTGATACCGCTTTTCCACAAATATCAGCAAATTTAACTTGTTCATCAAAAGACTGAAAAAACAGTATAAACCATTTAATGATTATAAAGCTAGAGAGGGAAGCACAAGATTTTAGCTGATCCCCAAATCAACAGAACCATAAGTATATAAGTACGTGAAGCCCTTAAATAAAACCTTTTAGAGACTCTTTGGGTTTGTTGACTCTCAAGAATTGTAAAGAACTGCAAAAATCATCTGGCAGCCAAGAGTGAATGCAATACTCCAGATGCATTATAAAATGCATCGAAGTTTTGCATTTATTCAGATCTTTATGCTCTCTTTTTCCCAATCATTATCTGCTGTTATAAATTCATCACGGTTCTCATATGAGTGTGCCCCTCTTTCCTTTTACCCTGACCCCAACTCTCCAACTACTGACGCATGCAGCAATCCTCTCTATAGGAGACACCCAGGCAGTACGCTCACTTCCTTTCCCAAGTAGTCCCATGCCTTTCACAGAAAAATGTCAAATCGATGAAATGGTTTTTTGTAAAAGAAGATCCCACACCCCTGGCACCCCCTCCCGCTGTGACTTCACGCACACAGAGTTCTAGAGCCCCCTCAATCCTGTCCACCCACTGTAAGTTCCTTCCCCTGAACACACACACACACACTCTTCCACGCCCCCTTCCGCTTTAAAAACTGCAGCCCCGCCCCTCCTCCTTCAGAATCAAGAATTAAACCTCTGCACACACATCCCGTTACCTTTCGTCTGCTTTAGTCTCCTCAGCTCCTCTTCAGAGAAGCCAGCCCACCCCTGCGCCATTTGCCCCAGCTGCCAGCGTGCCCCTCAGAACACCCAAATCTCAGAACCCCCGACTGCCAACACGGCGGCCCAAGCACATCCGGGTTCTGCCCTGGCTGCGTCCGACCAGCCAATCAGCTCGTCGAGCTCCGGACACAGGCCCTTTCTCGCCGGCGTCAGGCTCCGGCTCCCTTTGAAGCTGCCTCCAGCAGTGCCTGACAATTTGCCTAAAGAAACCTTGCCACGCAGACATTCGTTGTCCCTGAACTGCCTCTGCTCTATCTCGAAGTGTCTCATTCTTGTTGGTCAATCGCTTCAAGAGATAAGGACGGAAATGGTGCCGGGGATAAGTTGAAGACATACAGGCAGTGAGGAAGGGGCTATAAGTCGGCGGCGGAACGGGCAGAGCGGGAGCGTCTCTTGGGTCTTTTGCAAATTCACCGGGGCGGAGCCTTGTGCATCTGGTCCCAGAGCGGGCCGCTGTGTGGCTTTTAGAAGACCCCGTGTACCGCCGCGAGAGTGGAGTGGGCTGGAAGCATCTCCCAGATTAACTCAAGAAAATGATCAGAGTTAGGCTTTTAGTGATGAAAAAACAATTTAATTCATGGACAGGAAGCAGACAACGTTTGCTTTAACTAGTCTCGCAGGCCGTAGCGTCTCCCAAATTTCTTTTGCTTCTGGGTTGTTTTCTTGGTATTTCTTTTGCGATTGATTATTCTAATGTGTTATCTTTCTGCTCAGGAATGTCTTAAATGTCTCTTCGTAGAAATAGATCTCCCTTCCAATTTTACATTAAATAGACAATGTAAAATGTCGGTGCTGGGGAATGAAAAAACATTTCTTAGAATCCTACCTGGAGTCCTGACTTCATGGTCCTGCTTCCACCTTAAACGCTAACTTCTCTGGGCTTCTGTCTTCTCGTTTTAAGTAGGAGTGCCAAGATTAAAAGATGTAAGAGTGTTGAGAGTACACAGAGACAACGGTGATTTAAAGTGGATCAGTTATATTTTCCACCTTTTCCCCCCCACTATCTTTAGTAACTACAGCACCCCATTATCTTGGCTTACATTGAAGAACCGAATTGTGACTCTTGACTTTAACCAATCAATACTTTTAAACAAATTGAAGGAGCGGACTGGAAAATAAAACACTAAGAAAAAAGCTGAAATGAGTATCTCAGATTTAAGAGATCAGAACGTGAAGGATGTTTGAGAAATCCCAAATTTATTAGTTTAATCTTTGAGATTTTAAATGTAAAATAGTTTTTGAAATTTGGGTACGCCACAGATGCGTCATTTTAAATGTGGACTTACTTTCCATAACATTTAAAATGCCATCTCAAGGGATTGGAGGAAATAGTTTCATTTAGTTTTTAACTAAATAAGTTTAAAGTAACCAGATTATCTAGCTTCTAGCTTCAAAACAGTAGACGGCTATCAGTGGCAATCTGGTAGTTACTTCATTTTCCCATTTGCAGGTAACAGCCATCTAGTTTATCTAATAACAATATTAAACCACACCTTTGTGGCCCTTGTTGAATTTTATACGTAAGATTTTCTTTAGCTGATCTCTGGGTGAATTTTAGGAATTACCAGTAATCTTAATAGAGATGGAAATTAAGGTATTTTAAAAGGTTTTGCATTGGCCTTGGATGAGAAAGTGTGAGGCCTTGGATTTTAAAAGATGAAATCCATCAGTATAAAATTATAATTTCCATGCTGAGCATGAGGACTTATGCCTGTAATCTTAGCACTTTGGGAGGCTGAGGTTGGAGGATTGCTTGAGGTTAGGAGTTTGAGACCAGCCTGAGCAAGACCCGTTCTCTACAAAAACAATAGAAATATTAGCCAGGCGTGTTAGCATACACTTGTAGTTCCAGGTACTCTGAAGATTGAGGGAGGAGAAGCATTGAGTCCCAGTGTTTAAGGTTGCAGTGAGCTGTGATGACACCATTGCACAATGCCTGGCAAACAGAGAGAGAGAGCCTGTCAAAAACAAAAAATACGTATATTCTTTCCAGATTGCAAGATTCTAAATCTCCTGTTCGTTGTTTCTTTTGGCTCTCCCTCATGGTAGCTGGTTTCTTCAAATAACGTGTAATATTTTAATGGGAGCTTATCTTCAAAGAAGTGCTTTGTTCTGTGGAAGTCTACTGTCCCCTGGGTTGAGAGAATGTTTCTACAGGTTGGTTTTACTAGATCTTAGAATTTTCAATTGTTTTAAACCAGATACTATATATAAGGTAATTTCTTCAGCTTATAGTGTAAATTTGGATCCCACCCTCATATATTATACAGGTCTCAGGTGCCTATACAGATAGATTATTTTATATGTGTATCTATGTATAGACATATAATCAAAGATAGCAAGTTTCCTTCCTGCTTTTCCAGAGCACTAGGCTGAGGCTTTTGTAGTCTTGTGTTAATACACTGTCCATCCTTTCCAGGCTCTCAGCTTTATTTCAGGAACCTTGTCTTCAAATATATGCATTGGAATCCCAGTCTCCAGGGCTTACTGTTAGGTAGAATCTCCCTTTGTGTATTTCATTTGCTTTCTGTAATTTTTTTGTAGTTGTTTAAATAAAAACACGTTATGCATCATTCAGCATTTTTATGTGTTTATGGAAAGGAGACCATCTGTGACAACTTAAGTTGATGCTTCATCAGAGCCACTGAATAATCTAATGAAAATAAACATAATCATGTCTGTCACCCAATTAAAACTAAAACAGCTTTCCAACATATTTTGCGTAAAAGTCTGACCCCACCTACCTCTCCTACATGAGCATTAGCCTATCTTAGCCTTTACTCCACACCTTCTATGCCCCAGCCAAATTGGCATTCTTTAGAGTTTTAGACTACATCAGATCTTTTCCCCATACCCTGATGCCTTCCCAGAGCTTTCCCAATTGCTGTTCCTTTGACTATGATATTTCCTTTGTCTGGATGGATCTTCCCACTGCTTTAGGTTTTGGTCTAAATGTGGATATAGGCTTTCTATGACCACCCTATATAAATAGTACCCCCCCTCAATTCTGTGTTCTTTTATCACTTTTACAGCACTAATTACAGTTTCTCAATCTGATGGCCAAAAGTAACTCATCTTTTAGACTTTCTTACTGTGCAAGTCTTGGGGAGATGAATTTTTTCAGCTATTATATACATGCATATTAAAATGCATGAAAAAGTCTATTTTGTCTTTGGTTTTGAAAGGCATTTCACTAGATATAGTCAAATTCAACTTTGACTTTTTTTTTCTCTCAGTACTTTATAGATGCTGCTCTATTCTTCTAGCTGGCATCGTATTTGATGAGAAATCTGCTATCACCCTCATCTTTGTCCCTTTGTACATAATGTGCCTTTTTCTCTGCTTCTGAGATTGTTACTTTATCAGGATTTTTGATCAGTTTGAATGTGGTATTCCATGGTGTAGTTTTCTTTATATTTTTTCTGCTTAGGATCTTTGGGGATACTTGAATGTGTGGGTTTTATCAAATCTATCAAATTTGATAAAAACAACCTACACATTGATAAAATTTTCTACTATTTTGAAGCTAATCTGATTACTTAAAAACTCACAATATTTAAAAATTTTCTGGCCATTATTTCTTTAAATATTTTATTTTTTCTCCCTTTTTTTTTCTCCTTCTCTTTTGGGGATTCTATATATGTATATGTTAGCCACCTCAAGTTTTCCTGTAGCTTACTGATGGTCTTTGCAGTTTTTGATATATTTTTTCTCTCTTTGCTCCTTTTTGTATAGTTCCCATTGCTACATCTTCAAGTTCACTAATATTTTTAGTATTTTCTTCTCCAGTGTCTAATTAATCCACTATTAATCCCATGTGTATTTTTCATGACAGGTTTTGTAGTCGTCATCTCTAGATGTTCAATTTGAGTATATCTTTAATGTCTTTTTTTTGATGTCTTTCCTTAACTTTTTGAGCATATGGAATACAGAAATGAAAAATATTAATATCTCTGCTGATTTTGTCTTAGTTCTGGATAAATTTCATTTGGTTAATTTTTCCTTCATGATTTATATTTTCCTAATTCTTTGCATATATGGTAATCTTTCATATGATTTAAGGCATTGTCAATTTTTCCTTGTTATTTACTAGCTATTTTTGTTTTCCTATAAATATTTTGAGCTTTGTTCGGAGATGCAGTTAGGTTACTTGAAAATAGTTTTATGCCTTTGAGTCTTGCTGTTAGAATTTGTGACATAACCAGAGAAGTGATTAGTCAAGGACTTATTTCATACTACTATTAAGGCAAGAATACTCTCCCAAATACTCTGGGAATTGTAAATTTTCAGTTTGACTGGTAGGACCAGGTACTGTTCCTGGTCTATGAATTCTGTATACCGTACTATCTTACGTTTTGCATTCTTTCCCTGATGTCTTAGTTTTGTACTGCTGTAACAGAATATCAAATAAAGAGTAATTTATAAACCATAGAAATACATTTTATACAGTTCTGGAGGCTAGAAAGTCTAAGATCAATCTGCCAGCAGGTATGGTCTCCATTTCCAAGATGATACCTTGAATCCTGCATCTTCTAAAGGGGAAGGAACACTGTTCCTTACATGGTAGAAGAGTGGAAGGACCAAGAGAGGGAGAGCCTACTCCTGGAACGCATTGATCACCCCCACCCAACCCATGGTGGTGGAGCCCTCATGGCCTAATCACATCTTAAAGGCTCCACCTTCCAATACCAGTACATGGGCAATTAAATTTTGATGTAAGTTTTAGAGGGGACAAACATTCTTGGCCTCACATAGTTTCCTCACTTGTAGGTGCTGGTCACTACTCAGTGAACACTCCAGGGAGGCCTTCTGCTCGTCTCCGTGGTTGTTCTAGGCAGCTCTTTGCCTTCTGATAACTTGCTATGCACATTCTAGCCCCTTTGTTCTCCTCACAGTCTGAATTCTATCTCTTCTGCTACACTGCTCAACTGGGAATCCTTGTCTGATTTTCTGTTCCCCTCCCCTGACCCCCTACCACAGGCAGTGCCCCAGAGATTCTCTCAAGGCAGTAAATTAGCGCCATCATCAGATGACTTGCCTCATGGTGGTCTCATCTTTCAAGGATCAGTGCCCATCATTTGAAAACCGTTGTTTCATACATTCTATGTGTTTATTTTCTTACACTGTCCCAGTGTAAGTATCAACTATTATTCCCATTTTGTAGATTAGGAACCCGAGGCACCAAGAGATTAAGTTAGTTATTCAAGCTTGCCCAGCTTGATAGTACTAGAACCAGAATTCCCATTTGAGTAGCATGGCTTCAGAATCTATGATCTTAACTACCCTACCACTCTACTTTTTAAAATATTTCTCAGTTTACTAAGAACTGTGCCAAATGTTTCTCTAAACTCCTATGTAACTCACTTAGCAGAATATGAATGACTGACAGTCCTTAACCTCACACTCCCTTGGCACTTGCATTTTCAAAAGTATATGCTTATTCATTCAGGCGAATATTTAGTAAGTGAAGTATCATGTATTCTAACAAAGAAAAATGAGAAATATTTCTGAGGATTATTTTTGTCATTTCACTCTACCTTGGAATTTTCTGGCTTGATTTTCCCTAAATTCTTCATTTTTTCCAACTTCTTTTAATCCATTCTTCAGGCTGTTATAGAGGGCCTAAAAGTTCCCCTTTTTTTAACCTTTGTATTCATCGCATCAGATACTGGGAAATGTGAGTATATTTAAGTAAGAGTCATTAAAAAATGTAGTGTACAAGTAACTGAACAGCTCACATTTTCCTTTGGGAAGCATTCAGAGCTCTTTCCATCAGCTTTCAGTTTCTCATTTGTGTCTTTGTGTTGGAACTTTTGTCTGTCTCTGAGTGTGTAACTGTTAGGTAGCAAGGAGAGATATGTGAGAAAGTACTTCTGTTTACTCTTGCACTGAAAGTACAGAACAATGTCTAGGAGGATGGCTTAATATTGTTGAATGAATGAGTAGAGGGATAAATCGAAGTTTTCTGATGGTCCACAATATAAGCCAAAGGGAGCTTCCCACTGGACTGGGAAAAAATAAGCTGCAGACAACATATTTAATATAAAATGAATGTATCGCACCCAGGCAATTGAGTTTTGTCTATCCAAGACTGGATAATTAAGTTTGTGAACTCTCATTAGAAAATGTTCTACATACCTCATTGTTGAATATCACTACAATCACCTTTTTGAGGTACTCCCCGGGGAAGTTATGCACTGACGCCAGCACCTAGTCCACCTTTCAAAGCAATTTTGAAACTCTTTTTCTCAAATGGCCATCAGAGCTGTTGTTGTAGGGGTCAGATGTTTAAGTTCACAAACTCATCCTAGAAAAAAATGCTACATACTTCATTGCTGAATGTCATCACTATGGTCACCTTTGTGGTACTCCCCTTGGCCATCTGGTGACCATAGGATGAGTTTGCAAACTTTAGTGTCCAACCTCATATAATCTTATAATTTGGGGATGTGTTTTCTACTTATGTTTAATATGGCTGTTTTTAATTTTCATTTTGTTAATCATTTTAATTATTTTATTGAATTTCAGAATTCATTACGCTTAAAACAAGGGAATCATACTGGCTCTAAAAAGATACTGGAAAACCGAGTTTCTCCTTCCTTTACCCTATGTTATCTTCACTGGAATAATTTCAATATGTTGTCCAATGAAGAGGCGATTTCTTTTAAGTGCACTGTATTTCAAGCATTAAGAAAAATGAAAACATAAAAAGCATTAACTAGAACTTCTGGGCAACACAGCTCTCCTGTTTAATAGTTTCCATAGGTCCTCAGTTTAATTACCATGTTATTCTGCCAGCTTTCTCTAGAAATAATTGACTGAATGAAGTCACTTCATTGGATATTTACAAACACTCGACTTGTAAAGGGGGTATCTGTCAATTCCCCTTTGGCTTGGCCATGACTGAGGCTGACCTGGTAGCGCACAACAGCTATTTTGGGCTCAGCATATTTTCATAGTCACCAACTCAGTAAGATGATGGGAAGCAAAGAGAAGAAGGTAAAACTTTTCGCCTTTATCCTCCGTCTTGGTTTTGTTATTTTGCAGTTTTTACTGTGAAAAATGAGAGATGAAAACCCTAATTTGGTCTAAGACACAAAGTGGATGGATAGTGATTTTTTGCATATATTGTTGTTAGAATATCTTGTTAAATTATGAATAGTCTGGAAGGAATACACAAAGCTTTGGGTTCTATAGTCAAAGCTTAAACACTGGCTTCTCGGGCATGATAATGGATTACTGAGGGAAGTTTATTAATGTTATTGATTTAATATCTGGAATAAAGTGTTTTTGTTTGGGGTTAAATAATGAGGTTTGATATTAAAGACATAATGTCAAATGGAGAGCAGACCAGACAAAGATTAGGCTGGAAATTATTTTCTTTCAAGCAGCCCACAGGAAATTCCAAAAGATGAGGTCAATATAAATGAAGTTTCTAAAGAATTGGAGTAGAATGCTAAATTGTGGTACTGTCGATGCAAGTTTAAAAATGTCAGTCCTACTACATAGAAAAAATTGATGCGGAAGCTTCAGATGGTCTTCAGATGGAATTCCAACTGTGGTAATATTTACAATGTGATGATTTCATACTGATTATTCATAATATTAAAATATTAAAAAATGGGAAGACTAGATATAAGACTGCTTTGGATAAGGTGCTCATTTAAAAACCGTAATAGTGGAAGTGATCAGTGTCTTCCGAGGCATAATAAGAAGTAAGATGGTTGAAGCTAATATAACTATGGAGTGTATAGAAAGAATGAATTATTTATTTTTTCTTATTTGAATTATTTATTTCTTATTTGAATCTACATTTGAGCTACAGAGGAGACTGAAATCTCTTAAAGATAACCCCTGAGTATTCCAAAAGATAACCCCTGAGTACTCCAAAGTGAAGGAGAGTCTCTAATATCCTCTGTATTTAAATTTGACCATCTTGAACACACTTTATAAATTTGTTGAAAACCCATTTGCATCTTATGTGGTAGTAGCAATTGTAAAGAACATGAAAGCTGTACAGTTTTGTGGGATCTCCTTAAGAAAAAAAGAATGCAACACTGTAAATGCACACATCATTATGGGAGTAAGAAGCCTCAACAAGTGAGGGGCCCTCAAGCTTGAGCTTTAGTAGCTTCAGGTCAGTCTGCTTTTGGTTAACACATTTAGTTTCATTTATATAGAGTGAAAAGATTCATTGTAAGTAAAGAAGAACTAGAATGTCAGTGTGATGGAAAGAGGAGTGGATTGCAATTTAAGACCTGTGTTCTACCCTCAGCTGACTCATTCATTTCGTTGTTCATTTACTGAATACAGACTTGTAAAAGGCATCATGGAAGTGGCTGTGAACACACAGGCCCTGTGCTTAGGCGGGAAAGCACTCCATGCCCAATCCAAATTTGAGAAATAGTCTATACTCTAGCACTCTTAGTGGGGCAAAATAGGCTTGGCATATCCGTAGCTCTAAGAGGTTTTATTGTTAGAAAAACAAACACATCACACACGCAAAAGGCTTAATTTCATTTATTCCATTTTTTTTCTTTTTTAATGTGTGTAACATATAGTAACATCACCTGGAAGACAATTTTGGTAAAAGTTGTCCAGAGGAATTAACCTCATTCAGCTTTCTGGTGTAGCTGTTCTTAGCTTTTTCTCTTTGGCCAAGTGAAGACTCCCATCTTATCAGGAAATGAGATCAACATTCCCAGCATGTATTTTAGACAGACTTACACCCTTGGAACTCAGTTGACAGCTGTTATTAAAGGATGCCGCCCAACAAGCAGAGATTGGTGGTGGGGTGTGAGTAGGCGCTTAACTGGGATTGGGGGACTGGCTGCTCACAGCCCAGCTTGTTTCTCCCGATTCCTGGCGAGACTGTTCTTTAGCATCCTTCAGTCTCCGATGAGCTCTCTGCTTCAGTGGTGTGGCCTTCTGTGCTGGTCTCTGCAGAGTCTCTGCACTGGAGTGGGAATACCACCCAAGCAGCCTGTGCAGTGAATGGAGGCACAAGCAGGATTCTACCTACCCCTTCTTCAGGGTAGTTCTGAATGTAGAGACCTGAAAAGAGGCCTCTTGCCAAGTATAGCTTGGAATTTAAACTTAATGCCGGAGTCACCACACCTTTTTTAGGGTAATTACCACTTAACCAAACATTTCTGAGTTCCTTATAAATTGGCCCCCTCGGTCACTTAACCATTTTAGTAGCTCCTCTCTGAACTCGGTCCAACTTTCCCACAATTCTGGTAACAAGGTGCTCTGCAGGGAATTCAGTGTCCAGGTGCAGCAACCTTGCCAGGGCACTTGGTGTGGTGGGAGGGAGCAAGAGAAAGATGACAACCATCCAATATCCCTCAGGCTCTCATAAACCTATGGCAGCTTTCCAACTTACGGAGTGGAACTCACAGTAAATGAATAGCCGAATACACTGGAAATGGCCCCTTCCTTCATTTAGGTGGAAAAAAGCGAGTGGCCTCTGGCCTGCAAGCAAGTGCTGAGGGTGTATGTGAATCTGAAGAAACCCTTCACTTCAAGTGACATGATAGCCGTATTTAACAATAAGAAATCATTCTAGAGCAGACGTTGAAAAGTTCTTAACAGGGATACTCCAAAGAATGGCAGCAGCCTAAAATCAAAGTTACCATTCCTCTTTTCTCCAGTATTTTACATTATATTTGAACAAATAAGATCATGAAAGCGTTATTTTTATTTTGTTTTGTTTCCTGAGTATCTGAGGGGCCTGAATGGAAATCTGATGAAACATAGAAGTCACAGGAAGTTAAGTGACTTTTTCAAGGGGTCAAGTAAATAAATAAATAGAGGACTCAGAATTATACCCCAAGTCTGTATGGTTTCAAACCCTGTACTTTTCACTTAACTCTAAACAAATAAACAAACAAAATGAAAATACACTCATCCCATATCCTGTTTCTAACACTGCTTTGGGAGGTAAGATGTTATGTGCTGGCAAGTCTTGTTTTTTAATTTAGTTACTGTATTATTTGTGTCCACTAAAATAACATTTTTGTAGTAATTAGTTTACTTTGGGGGGAGGGATAATTCTCTCTTATACCAAAAAAAATAAGATTCCAAAGATGTCAGCATCTGTAAAAAACTAAAAGTAGGTTGTGTCAATTCCTTGCAGTTCTGGGAGACCCCACCAGGGATACTGGTGAAAGATTGTTAAGGATTAAGTAAAAAAAAAAAAATCAATAATATAATAAATTCCTGGAAAATATAAAGTTCTCTTATTTCTTGATATTTGGAACATTAAAACAAACATTTAACAATCTGATTCCAAGGCTAATTAAATATATATATAAGGGAAAACCCTAAAAAATACATTAATAAGTTACTGATGCATGGAGCTAAATATTTTTTGTGGCCACTAATGTTTGAACCATATTTAAAATGTATAAATATTGCTATAAAACAACACTAAGAAAGGAGAAGCATACCTGAAGGAATATAATAGTTAACAAAAATATGCACTTGTATTATTATAGCATTTTATTTTTTAATTAATTATTTATTTATTTACTTTTGAGACAGAATCTCATTATGTTGCCCTCAGTAGAGTGCTGTGGCATCACAGCTCACAGCAACCTCTAACTCTTCGGCTTAAGCAATTCTCTTGCCTCAGCCTCCCAAGTAGCTGGGACTACAGGCACCCGCCATAATACCCAGCTATTTTTGTTGTTGTTGCAGTTGTCATTGTTGATTTTAGCTGGCCTGGGCTGGGCTCGAGCCCACCAGCCTCTGTGTATGTGGCTGGCGCCCTACTCACTGAGCTACAGGCACTGCCCTATTATAGCATTTTAAAGATACATTTTTATAATTAAGAGAGCTTAAGAATTCAACTGAAGTGCTACTATTTCTCACAACCTAAAAAATCTCTTGCTATTAGGATTCCCAATGCAGCATTATTGATATGGGATCACATGCTTATGATACTAGAATTCAGCTTTTTGTTCTAAGCTCCTTGCTTGATCATAGATTTTTCCCTGACCATTGCAGGATGGTTGTTTCCTTAAGAAGCCTGTGTTCAACTGAAGTTTTTTAGGAGAGTAGAATAGTAATATTGAATCCAGAATTTCTCTTCCCTTCTCTGGTCTCACAACTCTTTGTACCAGCCCCATCGAACTCTAGAGGTTGCGTTCCATAGATCAGCATGTACTTTGAACACAGCTGGCCTCTCAGGTAGTTTGGTCTTTGGGGGCTGATATACCTAAAATAACTTTGAATAGTTAAATCTGACCACGTGTGATATGGCAGTTGCCTTTTAATTTTAATGGAATATTTTAGAGCATTTTTTATGGAAAAGCTCTTAAAGTTCTTTTTTTCTCACTGTCTTAATGAAAGGGGAAAATGTGTTGCTGTAGCTGTTATTTTTTATAATAAATTTAAAGCAGTCCCTACAAATCTTAACAAGTAAAATCAAATATTTAATGCTTTTGGCAAAATGCCTTTATAAAAATTTCCAGAACAAAATAAAATATTTTGTATTTAAACTTCTTTGAACAAAACAGACTGAATTTCTAAGAGTACTTACATCACATATTATTATTTCCAAGTTAATCTGATATGTGGAATCATCAAACCACATCATTACCAAAATAGTTACTGTTGTAAATGAC
>CAUYQV010120060.1:0-32073 GCA_963574575.1 Galagoides demidoff | reverse complement strand
AAAAAAAAAAAAGTATAGAAATTGTCTGGGGCTTGCTTTGATTTTTTTCCTTCCCCTCTCCTGTGTATCTTAAGACACAAGTCTTCCAAACCTGTGGTTTTGGGTACAATGCCTGCTCCCCCAAAGCTTTGCATCATCCCCTCTTCTCAACCTCCCCACTCTTTTTGGATGGCCAGAGTAGCTCCCTGAAGCTTTAACAACTGGGGGGAACTGGCAGTGTGACACCTCATTGTCTTCTGTTCAGGGGCATTAGTGCTTTTATTGGTTCTGTGTCCTTAGGCTAGTCACCTAACTTTTCCTGGATCAGTGTATTCTGGTGGGGAAAGAGATAGCTGCTTTATTTTCCCTGGTATCTAGAAGGGGTAATGGAGGCTACAATATAATCACCCCAAAGAGGGTGATTAAAAGGGGTCAATAAAGTTTAGAGAAAATAATGGCTATGTTGCTAGACCCAAGATTCACAATGTTTTCCCACATCCTCGTCCTAGCCATCCACCTTTGATCACTGTTTTATAAAAGAAATAAAAGACATGACCCTTAGACCTTCTGCACAAGAGAGGCAGACATATAAAAAAACATAATAGTGTATGTTGAGAAATGGGAAGTTGGCTCAGCGCCTGTGGCTCAATCGGCTAAGGCGCCAGCCACGTACACCTAAGGTGGTGGGTTCGAATCCCCAACCTGGGCCCGCCAAACAACAATGATGGCTGCAACCAAAAAATGGCCAGGCGTTGTGGCAGGCGCCTGTGGTCCCAGCTACTTGGGAGGCGGAGGCAGGAGACTCGTTTGAGCCCAGGAGTTGGAGGTTGCTATGAGCTGTGATGCCATGGCACTCTACCCAGGGGGACAGCTTGAGGCTCCGTCTCAAAAAAAAAAAAAAAAAGTGTGCTATGGATATGTATAAAGTAAAAGTTAATGTTGAACATGAACGTGTGGTTTATCTCCCATAGGCAGAGTGTTGATGGAGGAGAACCAGTGTGTTACCCCTGGGGTTCCCAGTCACATGAGCCCAGGGACAAAGCCAGAGGCCATTGGGTGCTTCAGCTCACATGTGATCGAGTTCCCAAGAAAACGCAAAGGAAGTGATTCAGACCCATCCCAGTAAGTGAATTTCTTCCTCTAAGTTCAGGAAATCTTTGATTCTAGAGGGAAGACAAAAAGATTCCTTTTAAATCAATTGTTTCTAAGTACATGCACTTCAGAACACATGGGCAATTATTTATCTGTCCAGCTGCTACTTCTGTGATTGATTGACATGGAACTTTTCATCCAAATCTGAAGATTATTTGTTATCCGGGAGGGTCACCTGAAGCCCAAAAGAGATACAGGAACATAACATTCATGGTCTTGGCAAGACACTTGCCTTCCTTATCGAAACACTTTGTCATAAAAGTATTTTGATTTTGCAACCCCAGATATTCTTTAGTGATTTCCCCAAAGCTGGGGTTTATCAGGGGTCCTCAAACTTTTTAAACTGGGGCCCAGTTCATTGTCCCTCAGACCGTTGGAGGGACAGATTGCGGGCCCTAGGACGAGTTGGCTGCTAAGTAGGACAGGCAGCGGTGACAAAAACACCCAGTGGGCAGGATAGATGTCCTCGGTGGGCCTCATGTGGCCCGCGGGTCGTAGTTTGAGGATGCCTGGTATATGGTGAAAGGATTAGGGCAAGGTGGGCATGAAGGCACCTGTAATACTCGTTACTCAGGAGGCTGAGGCATGAGGATCACTGGAGTCCAGGAGTACAAGACCAGCTTAGGCAACATAATGAGAAGCTGTCAATCAGTCAGTTAATCACGTTAGGGAAAAATAATGATAGCAGTTTAGAGCACCCAGTCTTAGGCTGGTACTTACATATATATGAAAGTTGATAATAGGTCTTCATCATGAATGAAGGGAAAAGTTCTGAGTAGGGGGGTTGAAGATGAAGAGATAATGAAACATCCTAGTTCTTTTAACTCAGTTCTTCCCAGTTCATTTTATAATTTAGCTTCAGTTCCCAAGACAGCAGAATCAGTGTTACTCAAATGGAAATACCAAAGCACTTCCCAAGCCACGTATACATGATTGGGAGGTATTCTGCTGGGTTTGGGTGTCTGTATTCTCTCTAGTCTCTCCCATTAACTTGGATGCTCCTGAAAACTACAGTGGATCAAGGGATAGTGTAGAGCTGTTGGCTGTTTCCATCCTAAATTATCAGTTGATAGTCAGCACTTACCTTGAGCTGGATGTGAGTCCTTTTGATTTTCTTCCTTATTTTTCAGAATCCCAAGTAGCATGTTCTTTCTTAGTGTCTAAGTAAGATTGTGGCCACTGAAGTGGGAACAGTGAACGCTAGAGGTAGCACAGCTTTTTTGTGACAAGGGGGCCTGGCTGAGTTCTGGTTTGGGGAGTGAATGAGGTACTGGAGTCAGTGCTATGGAAAATAGTAGAAGCATGTGAAGTACTGTCAGATTATTATTTTTTTGGCAGCAAGCCACACTAAAGATTGTTTAGGTAACTTCCCACTTCACACAACTAGTTGAACTATTTCATTCCTGTTGTGGTATTTCCTTCACCGCACCCAGCTTCTTGTCATCTGTAGCTGGACAGGGAAGGGGCTTCTTGCCCATGAGGACCGTGGTGCTGTCCATTTCCTAGAATGTCTGGGTAGGGGGTGACCCAAAGCCTCCTTCCTTCCAGGTCAGGAATCATGACAGGACAAGTGGTGGAAAAGCTTTCTCAGAATCCCTTTACTTATCTTCTTTCAACAGAGATAGAAATATCAGCTTCCAGTGGCAACAGGTAAGTCCGGGACCATTTTTGACATATTCCTTCCTATATTGGAAGAGGGCACAGAGTGGTGGTGGGAAGAAAGTGTACGTCCCACTGATGTGCTTATTATCTATTCCAGAGCGTCTCCGTTCTGCCCCAACCTTCCTTTGAGCTCAACATTTTCTAATCCCTGCAGTGAAATTGCAGCTGTCAGAGGACTTAATGAATTTTACAAAGAGCTGATTATTTAGTATCCTCTGAGATTCAGGACACGAAAGCCAGTCCGTAGGGCTGAGTTCATTCATACAGCCTCAGAGTATTGGATATTTTTAAACACAAAAGAATGTGTAAAAATTCTCACCTTTTCTGTGACACTGTTGGTTTTGAGTGGAGAGTTGGTTCTTTAAAAGGGTCTTTGATGAAGATTCTGTGGAATGGATTCTTGAAACATTTATTAAGTACCTACTCTGTGGTACTCAGGAGACTTAGAAAGGGTAAGATGCAAGGAACTCTTTTTTTTTTTTTGGAGACAGCCTCAAGCTATTGCTCTGGGTAGAGTGCTGTGGCATCACAGCTCACAGCAACCTCCAACTTCTGGGCTTAAGTGATTCTCTTGCCTCAGCCTCCCAAGTAGCTGGGACTACAGGTGCCTGCTATAACACCCAGCCATTTTTTCTTTTTTTTTTTGGTTGTAGTTGTTTGGCAGGCCCAGGCTGGATTTGAACCCGCCAGCTCTGGTGTATGTGGCTGGCGCCTTAGCTGCTTGAGCTACAGGCACCGAGCCGAGATGCAAGAACCCTGTATAAGTGAGAGAGATATAAATAATTATTACACATCATGAAAACTGCTATAATAGAGACCCTGAGTACTATGGCCACAAAGAAAGTTTGACATTTAAATAAGATTGGGATCCGCAATGAAGCTTCCTAGAGAAGTTGACTTAAGCGAAGTTTGAAATGAAGACTAAAGATGAGTCTACAGAACAGGTGGAGAAGGTATTTTAAGTGGAAGGAACAATTGTGAACAAATACCAACATGCAGTCACATACTGGTGATCAGGAAACAAGGGGCTGTCACAGGAGAGCAGAGGGTGCATTTAAGAGGTGGGTGAGCTGTGCGATTTCAGAGATAAATATGAACTAGGGCGTGAAGTTCTGCTGAACTAAAGAATCTGAAAATCATCTTGAATGCCTTAGGGAAACTGAAGGATTCTGAGCATGCAAGGAAGGCGGTCAGAATTATATGTTTTTTAAAATTGCTTGCCTCTTCACTTTTTCCCCACTTTTTTGTTTTGATAAAATATATGTAACATGAAATTTGCCATTCAAACCACTTTTAAGTGTGCAATTCATTGGCATCAAGTATGTTCAGTGTTGTGGACCATCATTACCACCTATTTTTAAAATTTTCTTCGTTACCCCAGACAGAAACTCTATGAATTTGCTTATTCTAGATATTTTATATAAGTGGAATCATATGACATTTGTCCTTTTGTGTCTAGCTTATTTCCCACATTTCAGGGTTCATCCACATTGTAGCATGTATCAGAATTTCATTCCTGTTTGTGGCTGAGTGATATTCCATTGTACGTATACACCATATTTTGTTTATTCCTCTGTAGATGGACACTTGGGTTATTTTCATCATTTGGCTATTGTGAACAACAGTGCTATGGACATTGGTGTACAAATACCTGCCTGAGTCCCTGTTTTCAATTCTATGGGATAGGAGAACAATTCCTAGGAGCGGAGTTGTTGGGTCATATGATTAATTCTGTTTCATTTTGTAATTCTGTTTAGTTTTTGAGGAACTGCCAAACTGTCCACAGTGGCTACAAAGTTTTATGTTCCCACCGTCAGTGTAGAAGGGTTCCAGTTCTCACACATCCTCACTGGTACTTCTTATTTTCAGCGTTTAAATTATAAGTATCCTAGTGGGAGTAAGTGGTACAGATTCCCGTTTTCTTTCTTTTCTTTTTTTTTTTTTTAAATTCTTTGGGATTCATTAAGGGTACAAAGAATTAGGTTACACGGATTGCATTTGTTAGAGAAAGTCCCTCTTATAATTGTGTCCCGTCCACAAATGGTGTGTCATATACCGTGACCTTCCAACCCCCTGTCTCCCCCCTTCCCCTGCTCCCTCATTCCAGATTCCCATTTCAGAGAGTCAGCTTAGAAACAGCCTGGAGAATGCACTGAAGGAGGAAAATCAGCAAGCCGAGGAACAGCTGTGAGGCTATTGCTTGGAATTAGGGTTTCTGAGCATTGGTCAAAGAGAGTGGCCCTGGGCAGAATGGGTAGGGAAAGGCTGAGCCATATGACACATTTATCAGATAGGATATCTAAGATGTCATGACTGCTGGATGGGGAGAAAGAGGATGTGAAAGCGTCCAGGTTTTCCAACTTGGGCTGCTCTGTGGAGAGTGGTGTTTTCATTTACCGAGTCAGGGAAGGGTGATGAGTTCAGTTGTAGACACTAATATGGGATATTTATGGAACCTTCAAGAGGAAGTCGGACAGGAGGGTCTGGAACTCAGGCTTGGGGCCTGGCCTGGAGATAGATTCCTCTCATTGTTAATGTACGAGAGGTGCTTAAAGTGAGGGGTGTGGGTGACCTCCCTGGGAGAAGTGTACTGGATGATTTGGGGAAGATTGGGGGCCGAGGGTGTGCTCTGGAGGTACAGTGACTTACAGATAGTAAAAGGCGGAGGGGAAGCCTGCCCCAAATGAGAGAAGGCATGGCTCCCAGGTGCGTATGGTGAGGGTTTTATATATAAAATGCCTGGGGTGGTTAAAAAATAATATATAACATATATAAGTACACCAGGGTGTCCAATCTGTGGCCCACAGCCTACATGCAGGTTATTTGAGAACTGTTTCGCCTTTGCCGTGGTGTCTGATATATTGCACATAATTAGCCCTCTGTATATGCTATCAGTGGGGTCCCTATCCATGGATTCAACCAACCAAAGATTGAAAATACTCAGAAAAAAAAATTGGGTCTGTACTGAACATGTCCTAACTTTTTTTCTTCTCCTTATTCCTTATACAATACAGTACAACAGCTAGTCAGATAGCATTTACTTACATGCCGTTTGCAGTGTATTCAGTATTATAAGTAATCTAGAGAAGATCAGTATACAGGAGGATGTGCTTAGGTCTTGTCCTGTGCTCTTTTATATAAGGAATCCTTGGAGTTTGCTCTGTGGCAAGTCCCCATCCCACCCTCCATGCACCCCCTGGAGACTGAGGGATGGTTATAATTCCAGCCCATTAGGAAGAAAATCAGACTCCTAAATAATTATTTTCTGTTTTTTTTACCTTACTATGAAGTCAGGCTAATAAGAGACAAGAAGCCTGCTTTATCTGACTCCCTCCTGCTTAGAGAAGCTGTTGAATTTCATCTGTACCACTACACAGCAGACTGACAGTGGTGAGAGAAACAGCAAGTGGAGTCGTGGGCACACCGGCCTGCACAGGACAGGCCCACTGGCCACCTCTCATTACATGACCTTGAGCAGTCATTAACTTTCCTGGGCCTCAGTTCTTTCATCTGTAAAATGGGGGTAGTCATACCTACATCACTGTGTTGTGAGACTCAAATGACATATGTGAACATATTTTTGATAAAGTGCCATAAATAAGGAAGCTCATCTTTATCTAGACAGTGAGAAAGCTTTTGTCTTCGTGTTCCTTTTCATTTGAAAAATTGATAAGCATCTCTCCATAAATTTGGTTCAATTTTCCATAAACAGCATTGTCTTTTTTAAGTTAAAAAAAAGTTATTAAAAACTCAAAAGAGTTGAAATGAATGAAATAGCTCAAAAGCAGGCCAGACGTTTCTCAGAGCCAGGAAAATGTTCATTTTCAGTCTTTCAGGAGGGGAATTTGGTAAGATAAATCACAATCCTTAAAACAATTATCTATAAGTTGTATTTCGGAAAGTTATCCTAGAGGACAGAGATGCACGCTGTGCCATTTATTAGCCATTATCATTTATAGTTCTGAAAAATACTGTAATGTTAAAATACCTAACAATAGCAAATAAATAATGGTATAGCTAATCAGCGGCCCTCTGCTGAATAATATTCTCAGATAATGCTCTCTGAGAATATTTGAAACTATGGGAAATTAAATTATAAATTCATATTATAGTTTTTAGTGAATAAGACATGAAAAGTTATGCACTATAATCTGAATTTTATCAGCTATGTAAACACAGAAATAAGACTGCAGACATGCACACACACACCCTGCCGCCCGTGGCTAAGATAAATAGTTGTATACATGTTTGGGAAAGAGACTGGAGAAGGAGACACATTAAAATGTTAACTCCTATTATGTCCAGGTGGGATGATAGGTGCTTTTCTCTGAATTTTTCAAATCCCTCACAAACTGATACATTTGAAATTACATTTAAAAAAAATACATTAAAAAAAATTACTGAGCCTGTGTAAACTTTTAAAGTTGAAGATCTTCTGTCACCTTCAGTGTGTCACATTTCAATAGTGGTCTACTGAGTACATTTCTGATGCTGGGGTCTGTACGAATGTGAAAGTTAATATTATCAGCATGTTATCAGAGTTTTCAGTTTTCAGCATTTTTTTTTTTTACCATCCCGACCGTTTTTTGGGGCAAAAAAAAAAAAATCTTATGATTAAATCTTTTGATGAAAGTTCTGAGATTCTTTTTTTTTTTTTTTTTTTTTTGAGACAGAGCCTCAAGCTATCCCCCTGGGTAGAGTGCTATGGCATCACAGTTCACAGCAACCTCCAACTCCTGGGCTCAAGTGAGGCTCCTGCCTCAGCCTCCCAAGTGGCTGGGACCACAGGTGCCTGCCACAACACCTGGCTATTTTTTTTTTTTTTTTTTTTGGTTTCAGCCGTTATTGTTGTTTGGCGGGCCCGGGCTGGATTCGAACCAGTCACCTTAGGTGTGTGTGGCTGGCGCCTTAGCCACTTGAGCCACAGGCACCGAGCCAGTTCTGAGATTCTTAATCCATTTTCAGGCTGTTTTAATGCAGCTATCAGAAAGTTTTTGGTTAAACCATCAGTGGTTTTAAAAATAATTATTTAATTTAAAGCTCCACTGTCATACTTTAAAGATCTCGAAAAAATAATACTTCATTTTATATGGAATCAGAAAAAAACCTCAAATAGCCAAGACATCACTCAGAAATAAAAACAAAGCAGGAGGAATCACACTACCAGACCTTGGACTATACTATAAATCAACAGTGATCAAAACAGCATGGTACTGGCACAAAAACAGAGGGGTAGATGTATGGAACAGAATAGGGAACCAAGAAATGGACCCAGCTACTTACTGGTATTTGATCTTTGACAGGCCAATTAAAAACATTCAGTGGGGGAAAAGATTCCCTGTTTAACAAATGGTGCTGGGTGAACTGGCTGGTGACCTATAGAAGACTGAAACTGGACCCCCACCTTTCACCATTAACTAAGATAGACTCTCACTGGATTAAAGATTTAAACTTAATAATAATTATTTAATGTTAATTCTATGAAATGTTATTCTTGGGATTAGCATGAAATAATTTCTGAGTAGAGCCCCGAGTGGTGTTCATGGTGAGTTAGCGTGGCTTTGTCACCTTGTGCTTGCTGCCTGTCAGCGTCAGTAGGAGAGCATCTTGGGTAGATAGTAATAGTCATTTCTAGTCATTAGGTGTCCAAGGTAACATTTATAGCTAAATATTGAAAAGGAATCGGGATGATCGGACTTAATGTCACATTTATTTCTCTCTCAAGAATTACAGAGCAGCTATTTCGTGTAGTTTGATATTTTATCCTGCTTTTTTGTAGAGTGGAAGATGGTGACCAACAAGTAACAGTGAAGTCCTTCAGGTACATGGAATTGTTGAGATGGTGCTTGGTGGGTGGACAGAGTTGCATGTGCAGGCCTTTAGCTGAAGGTCCAAGTGGTGTCGGGGTAGAGTGGGCTGGCGACCGTGAGGCTTGTCCCTCTCACCGCGCTGTGAGAAGCAGCGTAATCAGGCACTTGTTACCCTACTTTTCTAACTGCTAGAATAACGTGTTGCCTTTCCATGTCTCTTAGAACAGCTATTTATTAAAACTATCATTTTCTTTGAGGGATAACAAAAAACTGACTTATGATGTAGACAAATCAGAATTCCTTACCAGGGGTATCTGATTATTAGAAATCTGTCATCACAAAATTCTTTGTCAATTATTTTAACATATTCTTTCAACAACAGCACCACAATTATTTTTCTACATCTGACAACTTGGCCAGATGTAAGGTTTGCTTTTTTCCCATTTATTCTGATAAGACTCTATAAACACTGCCGTGGTTCAGAGTGGCAGTGAGTGAACAAAGAGTTAGGAGCCAGCGCTCTGATAAATGATTAAGCAGAGAACAAGCCTCTGGGTATAAATATGCCCTTCCTTAATAGAATCCTTTAGAAATCTTTTTAGGTGCAGCTCTTTCAAGTAAAGTAACTTATTTACACACTTATTTCATTTACCTCTGGGTTTCCTGGCTCCCCCCATCACCTTTCACCATTCTTAACCAGTGGTTCTCAACCTTCCTAATGCCACGACCCTTTAATACAGTTCCTCATGTTGTGGTGACCCCCAACCATAAAATTATTTTCGTTGCTACTTCATTACTGTTGTGAATCGTAATGTAAATATCTGATATGCAGGATATATTTTCATTGTTACAAAGGGGTTGAGACCCACAGGTTGAGAACCACTATTCTTAACAGTCTTAATCCCACCCATCTCCCTCCAGATCCTGGGCTGTGGGAGAGAGCACCCCTCACTCCTTCCTTGGCTGTCCATTCCTGGAGTCAGGCATCTCTGTCCATGGCTACTGTCTGTGCCTACCGGAGATGCTGGTAGAAAAAAGAGGCGACCATTCTAGCAAGAGTATAACTGCAACATCCTTTTAATCATGCAACTTTAATTGCTCATGGATACACCAAAGTTTGAGTAGAGAACTCAATTTTGTGTAAATACATATGAATTTGAATCCATCCTGTTCTCCCAGAAGTACATACCTTAGTCCAGGAGTGCCCTTGCCAGGGTGGCTGGTTAGGGAGGGGAGTGTTAGCTCCCTGGGTCTCCCACACACACATGCTCTTTAGCTGGAAAAAGGACATTTTCTTTCATCTAATTTAATGTCAATAAAAACAGATGAGGGCAAGTTTCCCATTTATCATTGTTTCCTATCAGATTGACCTCCTCAGCTCTTCTTCTGTAGAAATTCTGGAGCTGCCGTGATCTGAGCATCACAGGACAGAGACACGTTTACAGCAAAGTGTGAGAAGTCCAACCACATAGTTCTCGAAATCTCAGATACACATTTTTCCTCTACATTTTTTTTTTCCCTGTGGAAATGTCTTCAGTGTCAACTTCCTGTTAATTGGCAGCATTTCTTCCCCTAGGGATGCATTAAATAATTAGTGCATCTTACAATGGATGGCATCTTAGATTTGTTGAAATGTGGTAGTGGTAAAAAAAAAAAAAGGTACCGGTGTAACTTCCAGAGGGGAGTGCTGAGTCACACAGTCATCAGAGAAAGCTTCCCAGGGGAATACAGGCAGTCCCTGAGTTTCAAGCACATCTGACTTACATGTAACCTGCTTTTAGGAACAGAGTTACAAACATCTGACTGATGTATGACTCACACTTACAAACAGAGGCTAATACAGGCGGTGCCCACGTTACAAACACCTGCCTGACATATCACTCATACTAATGGAGGCTATTGCAGGCCGTGGGTAAATGTACCCGTTCCAGTTTACATGCAAATTCAATTTCAGAACCTGCAGAAACTATCTCGTTCATAACCCAAGCATTGCCTATAATTGAGCTGGGTTTTGAAGAAAGAATAGGATTTTCCAAGAATATATAAAGGAAGGACTTCCTGAGCCTAGAAAAGATCAAGGCATAGAGATGCGAGAGGACAGGACACGTGTGAGGATGGAGCTGTCAGGACATGGAGAGATGGAACTGGGACGGAAGGCCTGAGCCAGGTCTCAGAAAGCTGTGGCCCGTGGTGAGGGATTGTCACCATTCCTCGTGGAAATGCAGTGGAGCAGTTTTCTGCGATAGGATGAGATGGTTTGACTTGTGTTAGAATGATAATTCTAGAAGTTGTAGGGTAGACTGTGAAAGGAAGACACCAGAAAGAGCATCAGTTTAAAAGGCTTTTGGGTGACGCAGTGGAGGGGGCCCAGCTTGAGGCAGGGACAGAGCAGATGGGGAGGAGGAGAAGATGTATTTTGGAAATAGAAGAATAGGAATCTGCAGTTCTAGA
The DNA here is from genome assembly GCA_963574575.1 of Galagoides demidoff. Lineage (NCBI taxonomy): Eukaryota > Metazoa > Chordata > Mammalia > Primates > Galagidae > Galagoides > Galagoides demidoff. Next base: position 21,019 of record CAUYQV010120060.1, on the reverse strand, counting down.
TTTCTAGAAGTAGAAATTCAGCAGGGTCAATGTCAGCAAGGCAGGGATCAGCGAGGGATGGTGTGAGAGGTAACGAGGTTTGCTGCCATGATGGCGGCAGGGCAGGGCTTGGGGGAGGTTGATTTTGCAGGTGGAGACTGTACCCTTTCAGGGATCTTGCTGAGAAGGGAAGGCAACTAGAGTTAGGGAAAGGGTAATTTTTCCAGAGAGAAGAAATGGGAACACATTGGCAGACCCTAAGGATCGGTGACGAGGATGAGGTTAAGATGTGATAACTGTTACGCAACACTGGGGAGGAACTAGCTTGGAACAGAAGGCCCCCATCTCTTCCTCTAAGACTGGAGGGAGGCGGGGAAACCATCCTGGCTCTCAGGCACATGGCTTTGTTCTAGAAGGCTTCCAGAGACAAGGCATGGTGGGACTGATAAAGGGCAGTGAGTTTTAGGAGTGCTATTCCTGCTCCAATCACACTTTTCTCTTCTTTCGGTGGCACCTGCAGGGCCCAGGTTGAGAGGAAGAGCAGTGCCTACTTGCTGGGCCCAGCCCTGCTCCGGTGAGCGAGTACCTCTGGGGTCCTGGGGTCTGCTGAACATTATGCATAAAGGAGATGCTTTTTCCCTTGTAGAGAAGCTCACAGCCAAACCGAAAAGCGGAGGAGAGATAAAATGAATAACCTGATTGATGAACTGTCTGCGATGATTCCCCAGTGCAATCCCATGGCGCGTAAACTGGACAAACTCTCGGTCTTAAGAATGGCTGTTCAGCACTTGAAATCTTTAAAAGGTGAGTTCCAAGATGGCCTCACACTGGGGTCTGCGGAGTCTTCTCTGTCATCAGGGTCTCTCGGAGGTTTATTTTCTTGTTACCGGCTGGAGAGATTCTGTACATCTTTCAGCTTTCCGGCCATTAGTTTTGAGACTGGTCCATAGTCTGGGGAAGAATACTGAATCAGGTATCAGAAAATTTGGTCCTAATGAAAGGTTTATCTCAAGCTTACTATGTGACTGACCTTGGAAAGTCTTCAGTTTCTTCTTTCCCATGTGTCATACGAAGAGAATGTGACAGACCCTTCAGACTTCTCAGTACTTTAGAAGTTCTGAAGCAAGGGGGTCTAACCCCCAGACTGTGGGCTGCATGCAGCCCAATACCAAATCGTAAACTTACTTAAAATATGATGAGATTTTTTTGTGTGCTTTTTTTTCTTTAGTGCAACTAAATTGTGCGGTCCTCAGACATGAACTTTGTGGACAACAACGTCCTGTCACAGTGTCTCATAAAAGAAACCAATGTTTGCTCTCCCTATTTGTACGTGTGTGGCTTTGGTGGTGTGTGGCTTCTGGTGTGTGGTCTTTCAAGCACAGACAGTTGAATAGACACCATCAGACGTTACAAGTGCTCATGGTGACTTGGCGAGGCAGCGGTTATCAATAACATTTCAACCTACCATTGCAACATTAGGTGTCTAATGTTATTTAAAAGTCAGGTCAGCATTCTGATTTGATTATTAAGGTACTTCCACACCTGGGTGGTGCCTCACACATTATCTGCTGGGCTTTACCCCCGTCCTCTGCCCCCACCCTACATCAGCAGCTGAGTCGTGGAAGGGCCCAGATCTTGCTTTCTATTTTCCTGTCAATTAATTTTTATAATAAAAGGAAATATAGACCCTTATCTGATATTTTTTTAAATCTCAGCATGGCTTCTACGACATCTCAAAAGAAAAAAGAACCCCCAAAAATAAAATTATAGATGAAGGAAGATTGTTGACTAAAAAGTGGACAGCTGACTACTTTTTGATTGAGGCAAATAGGAAGGCATTTCACTTCATTTGTAGGAAATTTGTGTGAGTTTTCAAAGACTATCATTGGAAAAGGCATTCTGTGCAAACACAGGCTGCCAAGTTTGATACGTGGGAAGGATTGTGTTAAAAGGACAAAATAGCAGAACTGAAAAACAGTTTCTTCTCAGCAAAAATATTTTTTTGAAGCTACAACTCAGATTCCAATGTAAAAGCGAGTTCTAATAGCAAAAAGGTCATATTGGATAGCAAAAAAATCAGAATCATTTACTGATGGCTGTGCTTATTAGGTAATGTGTGGAAAGCATGGCAGACATACTTTGCCCTAAAACAAGGGGGATATTTCAAAAATCAGTTTGTCTTACCAGACAAGAGCCAGGTGAACTGATGAAATTGGAAAATCTAGTGAAAGAAGTTGGAAGAGTAAAGCTGCTAATTTTAAATTTGTAGCTGATGGTACAAATATGGCTCAACTTGCCATTTTTATTAGAAGTATTAATGATGGATGGAATGCACAGAAGAAATGGCTTCTTTAGTATTATGAAAAGACAAAACTAAATCAAGAAATTTGTATGAAGCCATAAAAAATATGTGTTGAAGTGATTTTCTTTGTCCATTGTTAATGTATCTGCTGTAGTTACTGATGGTGCCCTGGTGATGGAAGGTAAAAGAGAGGGACTTGCCAAATTAATAGAGGATGATGCAGTTGGCCCCCAAAACTCATGTTTGATGAAGTATTGTGTAATAGGTCAAGAAAATTTATGTGCAAAAGCATTAAAAATGGGTAGTGTCGGCTCGACGCCTGTGGCTCAAGTGACTAAGGCGCCAGCCACATACACCTAAGGTGGCAGGTTCGAATCCAGCCTGGGCCCACTAAACAACAATGATGGCTAAAACCAAAAAATAGCCGGGCATTGTGGCGGATGCCTGTGGTCCCAGCTACTTGGGAGGCTGAGGCAGGAGACTCACTTGAGCCCAGGAGTTGGAGGTTGCTATGAGCTGTGATGCCATAGCACTCTACCCAGGGGGACAACTTGAGGCTCTGTCTCAAAAAAAAAAAAATGCGTAGTGTCATGCAAATGATTGAATTTCCTAAAGGCCAAGGAATTAAATCATCACTAGTTCCAAGAATTCCTTAAAAGTATTGGTGATGACTTTGTTGACATCATTTACTTTTTGGAAGTAACCTGGCTAAGTTGAGGCCAAAGGTTGAAAAGATTTTATGAGTTGCTGTATGTTATCAAGTCATGTATGGTATCAAAAACCAAATTTGTATCAGAACTTGATGATGAAAACTAGCTTGTAGATTTAGCATTTTTGGTAGATTTAACTACTCATTTAAATGAGTTAAACATGTGCCTTCAAAGTGAAAACCAACTTATCAGTACAATGTTTCAAATCATCACAGTGTTCCAAATGAAACTGAAATTATGGCAAGCTTAAATTAAGACAACCAGTTTCATGCATTTTGACACGTTGGCTAAACATGGTCCTGGGAACAGTGAAAAATATGCAGCCTTGCTTTTCAGTTTGATACAAGAACTTCAGAACAGATTTTAAGATTTCTGGGAAAATTGGGAGGCTATGGTGGGAGGATCCCTTGAGCTCAGGAGTTCAAGACCAGCCTGAATGAGAGTGACACCTGCTCTCTACTAAAAATAGAAAAAATTGGCCAGGCATTGTGGTGGGCACCTGTAGTCCCAGCTGTTTGGAAGGCTGAGGTAGGAGGATCACTTGAATTTGAGGTTGCTGTGAACTAGGCTGATGCCATAGCAAATGGAATGAGACTCTTGTCTCCTCAAAAAAAAAAATCATTTTTCCATTATTTTCCTAGAAAATAATGAATATTTTAGTGCATTTATGATGCTGTTTTCAGTTTCCATAAATATTTTACCTGCCCACTTTCAAATTGAATACATAGAGCTGCAACCTGATATTTAACTTAGAGAAAAAATTGATCATGTCTCTTTACTAGACTTTTACAAGTCCTATCTTCCTAGATGCAAATATCCTTTGCTTCACAACCAGGCCTTAGTCATGTCATCCCTTTTTGGCAGTACCTACATTTTCAAGCAACTATTTCAATGAATGAAGCACATTAAGAGTGAAATTGGAACCAAAATGTCTGATGAGGACCTTGAGAACTCACTGAGTATCACAGCTACTTCCATGGAACCAGATATTACTACATTAGTTCTCAAATACATGTCAGATATCCCACTAGTTTTATGTTGTCCTGTTTTGTTTTACTTTAATAATTAAAAAAAATCAAAAAAATAATGATGTTTTATTACTAGACATGTACATTTTATGTATTTGTGATCACAAACTTGAGAACTTTTGTTGATTTTAAAAGACTCTTAGAATGGGCCACTGCAAAATTAGGATTATTATGGGAGGACATTTTTGCTTCTCTGTAGTGGTGGGTATTACAACAATTATACATGAAATTTTTTTTCTCACTAGCTTTCATTAGTGTTTGTGCATGTAACATGTGGCCTAAGACAACTCTTATTTTTATTTATTTATTTATTTTTTTTTGTAGAGACAGAGTCTCACTTTATCACCCTCAGTAGAGTGCCGTGGCATCACACAGCTCACAGCAACCTCCAACTCCTGGGTTTAGGCGATTCTCTTGCCTTAGCTTCCTGAGTACCTGGGACCACAGGTGCCCACCACAACGCCTGGCTATTTTTTTTTGTTGCAGTTTGGCTGGGGCTGGGTTTGAACCCGCCACCCTCAGTATATGGGGCCAGCGCCCTACCCACTGAGCCACAGGCGCCGCTCCGCAACTCTTCTTTTAATATGGTCCAGAGAAGCCAAACGTTGGACACCCCTGTTCTAAAGCACAGTATTATTATAATTTTCAGTTATTGGAAGATTTCTATTCATTGTAAAAACAAAACAAAACAAAACTACCTAATTTCAGCAGTTTCTCTTAAAACTTCATTTAGATTCATGATTAGTGCCTTAAAATGCATTGCACCTTTACTATTCTAAAGGATCTTCTATGTGTGAGACATTTGGGTAAGGGGGGTCCACACCCTGCCTCTAGGTGTGTGCATGATCATTTCTGACTTTAGCAGTTCCCCGACCTGAGCTTGAATTTTAAATGGAAGTGTAATAAATGTGTATGGGTGTAGGGGGAGTAGAAATCTCATCTGGTTTGAAGGGTCTGGGTGTGGTGGCTCACACCTATAATCCTTGCACTTTGGGAGGCCAAGGTGAGATGATAGCTTTATGCAAGGAGTTTAAGACCAGCCTGAGAAAGAATGAAACAAAAACTAGAAAAATTGGCCAGGTGTGGTGCCGCATGCCTGTAGTCTCAGTACTAGAGACAGTACTAGAAGTAGACTAGGGACAGTACTAGAAGTAGAATTGAGTTTTCAATTCACTGATGTTTATGATGTAAATTTGTTTTGAGAAGATAAAAGTGGCAGAGTAGCAGGCCCAGGACCCCAGAGGAAATTCTGGAAATGAAAATTTATAAAGACCTGAAAGATTACAGTGGAGCGTGCTTAGAGGGTATAAAAAGGGAGTGAGCGAAGAATGCCCATGGGTGTCAGTTCAGATCTGTAACAGCACATGCCAGGAAGAGGAGGCTGTTTCAGGGCAGTGGAAATTACATGAGCATAACACAGGGACTCTGCCATGCGGAGTCAAGGTGCTTGCAGGAGAGCGGCGGTAACCTGGACTCCTGCAGCTTCCTCTTGGGGGTACGACAGGAGATCTTATTTTCATAACAGTCTGTTGTGAAACAGCTTCTCTTTTACCCACAACTGGAGCTTGCATAAATTGTATGCAATATTTTCCTTAAATCCTTCAGCAGTGAAAATCTGCAGGCTCGAGGTCATTGGATTACAGCCCTAAAATTACCCAAGTGCTTTCACGTTAGCAGTGTCCTAGTTGGGGGATGGGGAGGGAGGACCTACAGGAAAAGATATAATCAGTCAGTTAGTTCAACAAAGATCTACTGACATCAGGTACCTCTTGTCCTGTGCTGGGGATGTTGAGATGAATTAGGCAAGGTCTCTGCCCCCTTGGGAGGAACACAGGCCTAGGAAAAGCTTATTGGAACTTGATGTGACAATTGTCACAGCAGAGGTATGAGTGAGGGGAAGCTCAGCGGGGCGTCGGCACTGTCCAACCCCCGAGAGGACTCCCTGCAACTGTGTGTAGATTTCACCCTCGCCCTTCTGAGCAGACGTGCGGATCAAGTGCCCATCCACACAGCGTCTTAGCTGATTTACACTGAGTTTCCCCAGCTTGCTTCTGCAGTGTGTGCTCCCCCCACCCTTGCTTTAGGCCTGACCTGGACATTTCTCTGCCTTGCTCAAAATAAGCTTACCCTGGCAAGCACTCAAGAGGCCCTGTCTTTCGTTCCTTCCTCAGCTTCCTACCAGGCTGCCGTGTAGCAGTAATAATACCAAGAAGTTATTTCGAAGACTTCTTTGAGGCCTAGAATAGAGTCCAAGAGAGGAGATTTTCTTTTGCCTATGGCCAGGCTGTTAGGGAGTGCTATGAGTCTGAGAAAACTTTGTCAAATCATAGTAGGAGGTGTTTTTGATTTTCTGGTGCCCCCCACCCAACCTCACCTTTCCACCACCACCACCAGCACTGCTTAAGTTAGGGCTGCAGATCCTTTCCAGGGCCAGTTTGTGGTTAAATGTGTCAGAGTTTTTCCCCACCTTTCTCTTGCAAGAGCAACTTTTCTTGCAGTCCCCAGAAGAGGGGGCACGGGTTTGGGAAGTTGGGGGATAGGAAGGAGGGAAAGTTGATTTGCCTCTGAATTGTTCCCCAGGTGCTTTCCCCTAGGACACACCCATCCCTATGAATGTCTCCTCTGCTTGGCCCAGTTAGTGGATGCCCCCATGAAAATGTGGTCTTGGTGCTTCACTTTTACCCCTCTTGGGTCAAACTTTTACTGTAGTTATGACCTGAAAATTCCTTATCGTTTTGCCATCTTTTCAGTTGCTTTAGATGGGGACTTTCATTGTAATAGAACTGTATGCTAAGGGCTTCAAGTGAGTTATTTCATTTATATTTTATGTATTTTTGTGTATGTCAGAACGGTAGTCTCCATATGATTGTTAAAGGGGTTATCTTGCTGGAAAATCCCCCAAATCCATAATATTTGTTTAGAAGTCCAGAATTTCCCCATTCAGGGTAGTTCATATGATCCAATTTAATAAGCTGAGAAATTATCAAAGTAACTGTAGTTTTCCTCTCTTATCCAAGAGGCACACATACGTTCCAAGACCCCCAGTGGATTCCTGAAAGTACAGGTAGCCCTGAGCCCTCTATATACTACATTTTTTCCTGTATATACATACCTATGATAAAGTTTAGTTTATAAATTAGCCAAAGAAAGAGATTAACATTAGCTAAGAATAAAGTTAGATTAAAGAACAAGGCCTGTAGCTCAGCAGCTAGGGCACCAGCCACATATACTGGAGGTGGCAGGTTTGAATCCAACCCGGGCCTGACAAACAACGACAGCTACAACCAAAAAATAGCTGGGCATCGTGGCGTTCACCTATAGTCCCAGCTACTTGGGAGGCTGAGGTAAGAGGATCACTTAAACCCAGGAGTTGGAGGTTGCTGTGAGCTGTGAAGAGGGAGACATAGTGAGACTCTGTCTCAGAAAAAAAAAAAAAAAAGAAAAACAAGAATAAAGAACAATTTTAACAGTATACTTAATAAAAGTCATGCGAATGTGGGCTTTCTCAAAATATCTTACTGTGCTTTGCTCACCTATTTTCAGACTGGGGCTGGCCATGGGCAACTGAAGCCACAGAGAAGTGGGGACCACTGTATGTGGACTCTTGAATGTTGTTGCAAATATCTTTTATTACAATGCTTTCTTGTTATATATAGCTCTTACCCTGAACATTAGTTCTAAGAATTTATAATCTAAAAATAAGAAATTTTAATCTAATAATAATAAAGAAAGAAAATGATTACAGAAGACTCTTAGAATGTGCTGAGAGAGAGAGAGAATACCATTGCCCTCATCATTTTCATTGTCAGCAACAGCAGTATTACTAAGCACTGACCACATCACTTTCTCTACCATATACCACTCTCAGTAACTTTTGACTTGTTTCTTTTTAGGTATGACAGATTCTTATGTAGGAGATAATTACAGACCTTCATTTATTCAGGATAATGAGCTCAGGCACTTAATCCTTAAAGTAAGTAAAGATATGTTTGTCTGTGTTGTATACATGCTTTCATTTTTTTTTTTAAATAGGAGACAGATTTTTTTTCAATTTGCTTCCTGTTTTTCAGGACTTTATCTTATACCATATTTTCTTTGCTGTAGAAATTTAAAATGTAGATAGAGCCGTGTCTTACTAGTTTGAGCTAATGAACATTGAGAAAAGGATGGTGGGTGGCGCCTGTGACTCAGCGCATAGGGCACCAGACCCATATATGGAGGGTGGTGGGTTCAAACCCAGCCCCGCCAAACTGCAAAAAAAAAAAAAAAAAGAGAGAGAAAAGGATGGACACTTTCCAAAATGTGGAGCAAAGCTTCTCTTCAGTGCTTAGCTCTTTGTACTCTGTAATGCCCTGTCTCTCATACCACATGATTTATTCTCCATTATTACTACCTCCTTCAAAGCCGCCTACCTGGTGTCCTATGCCTTCTGGATTCTGGTCTCTGCAGAAGCCAGCCACTGCTTACTTAATGAGTTGTTAGGGAATGCTTTGACATGTCTGTCCCTATCACTTCATACGTTTGGAATTTCACATTCTCTAGTTTAGAGATTTATTTGACGTGGAAAATACAATCATGCTGTTTGGTGCCAGCCACATTCACCAAGGCTGGAGGGTTTGAATCCAGCCCAGGTCAGCTGAGCAGCAGTGACAACTGCAACAGAAAAACAGCCGGGCATTGTGGCAGGCGCCTGTAGTCCCAGCTACTCGGGAGGCTGAGGCAAGAGAATCACTTAAGCCCAAGAGTTTGAGGTTGCTGTGAGCTGTGACTCTACGGCACTCTACTGAGGGCAACATAGTGAGACTCTGCCTCAAAAAAAAAAAAAAAAGATCATGTAATTGATCTCATTTTGATAGATATGGCTTATCCTACCCCCAGGAGGTGATAAGTGTCTTGATCGCCTGGCGTGTGATGGATGTACTGGGCTTTAAGCCATAACCTGATTAAATAGAAAGATTCTTCACATACATCTTTGTTCATTTTTCTTTTAATTTTTTAAAACTCTTTTATTTGGGCTTGGCGCCTGTGGCTCAATTGGCTAAGGCGCCAGCCACATACACCTAAGGTGGCGGGTTCGAATCCCTAGCCCAGGCCCGCCAAACAACAATGATGACTGCAACCAAAAAATGGCCGGGCATTGTGGCGGGCACCTGTGGTCCCAGCTACTTGGGAGGCGGAGGCAGGAGACTCACTTGAGCCCAGGAGTTGGAGGTTGCTATGAGCTGTGATGCCATGGCATTCTACCCAGGGGGATAGCTTGAGGCTCCGTCTCAAAAAAAAAAAAAACTCTTTTATTTGAACAGCTTAATTTAAATATAGTATTCCTGGCAGGAATATAAAGGATATTTTGCAGATTTCAAGAAAAAGGATTTTTAAAGATAGCAAAATACGTGGCATGCTTTTAAAGCTATCTCACCAATCTTCAAGTGCTTATTGGAGTAATTACTCCATATAACCTTGGTGCTGCCATCATAAAACATCTACCTAATTCCCTTCGTGTTTCCAGTTAGTAAAAATGGAGTCAAGGAAATGTGAGTTGGAGTGCCAGACCCATTCTGTGTGTCCGTGTGTGTCTACTTGCACATGGAGTGCTGCTCTGGGGATTGCTAGATGGACCTTATGGGAGTAATTGATATATTAGCATTGTAAAAATTTTGTTTAGAATGAGCGGTACCTTATCCTTATTCTGAAGGTGTACAGAAAGTAGTTTTCAGCACTTCCTGCTCTTAATCCGCACATTCCTTCCATCTCAGCATGTCCATGGGCAATATAGTTATCCATACGTTTGCTATATTTACAAAGTTTCTTGTGCAGTGTGGTAGAATTCGGCAAAGGTAATTTTCATGGTAACATTAGAAAATAGCTCAACTAGATATTCCATGCCTAAACTTCCCATGTCAAAAACATTAGTTTATACTGTGATTGAATTTGACATTCTATATAAATCTTAAGGAAATTTCTTAAAATTAATTTTACTAGCTCTTAACCACGTTATTACTTTTATTGCCACAATAATTTCCTCGAATCTAAATATGTGTGGACATGTGTGTGAGAGAGTGAGACAGAAGATATTTTAAAATATTCACTTTTCTTTTTTTAAATCCTAGACTGCGGAAGGCTTCCTATTTGTGGTTGGATGTGAAAGAGGAAAAATACTCTTCGTTTCTAAGTCAGTCTCCAAAATACTTCATTATGATCAGGTATCGGAAACTGAGGCTGTTTTACACGTGGTGTTTAATTTTTGGAACAAACACACATGTTGAAACTGGTTTTCTGAACTTTTCCTGTGGGGACACTGCATTGGGTTCTGCTGAGTTCACATCCTAAGAGAAATGGGCCGATGTATGGACAGAACATGGGTTCTTATCACTGACATTAGTGTTCACTTCCTGAGCTTCAGCAAGTTATTTAATTTTACTGGGCCTTATCTTCTTGTTATAGAAAAAGTGGAAATGATGATTGTACTTCTCTCTGGAGATGTAAAGGCTAAATAAGGAATTGTGTTTGAGAGATGCTGAAAAGTGTTAGTTGCCCTTCTCTGTTCCCTCCCAGAGCCAGTATTATTGTTTATTAAGTTATATGAATTTGCCTGGGCACCGTGGCTCACACCTGTAATCCCAAAACGCTCAGTTGCCCAGGTGGGTGGATCACTTGAGTTCAAGACCAGCCTCAGCAATAGTGAGACCCAGTTTCTACTGAAAACTCAGGCCAGGGGATCACTTGAGCCCAAGAACTTGTGGTTGCTGTGAGCTGTAGTGCCACAGCACTCTAATCAGGGTGCCAGAATAAGACTGTCTCAAAAAAAAAAAAAAAGGCTCTTTTCCCTCTCTTCCCCCTCTCTCTTCTCTTCCCCACTCTCTCCTTCTCTCTCCCCTCTTTTCTCTCCTTGGTGCTACTCTGCAGCCTCCCTCCCTCCACCAATAAAGACCTTTCATACAAAAAAAAAAAGAAAGAAAAAATTATACAAATTGCATGACAGCTTTTAATCTAACCTCTGACAATACTCTGTGAAATACACCTTTTATTTAACTAGTTATGTACTTACTTACCTCCTACTTGCTGAACACCGCTTAATTTAAACTAGCTACTCAAAAATTGTAGCATTGAAATAAAATAAACTAGTAGCAGATATGAAATAGATCATAGCTTTGATCGTGAGTAACTCTCATGAGTTTCAACTTGTTTTCAAGTTTGGGGCATATAAGTAATTCATAAATAATTAGTTAAATAACAGAGAAAGAGATATTAGGAGCTTATATACAGAAAGATCAAATACCAGTGAATTGTAATGAATCATGCAGCTACTTATAGCTGGGGGAACCAGACTTGATTATTCTATCTTTTAATTGGAGATGGAAAAGACTATACACACACACACACACAGAGCTGACAATTCAGGGTAGCACTTAAGTTCCAAATCAGTGATGTGGTATTAGTGATTGGGGACTGACTTTGTGTATCTGTTTATGAGACTCCCTGGCTGCTCCAGGAGGATGTTGAGATTTGCATAATGCAGGGCCTCATCCTCAGCTTTTTAGATTCAGAAACCTGATTTGCTCTAGAGAATTCAGGATATGGAGTTATATTAACCAAACATAGAATAGACTGATGCATAAATCTTTCTTTCATAGGTACTAGTATTTTTTAGCGGGAGATGTCTAACTGCCACGTAGTCCAAGCTATTTGTTCCAGCTTGTTCATTTGTTCTGTCTTCCATAGGAATGTCTACTCGGGTAATACAGGAGTTCAGGAAGAAAAGGTGATAATTGTGGGTCAGGCAGGGCTTCATATGTGAAGTAGAATGTCTGCTAGACCTGTCAGAAGGGAGTCTTTAAAATGAGCAGAGAAAGGAGAAAGACATTTCTGTCTGGGAAAGGGAAACTGGGGAGTCCAGGGAGTAAAAGGCAATTGGCTGGAGTGGCCAGGGAACCAAGTTTGTGGACACAGGTAATGAGTTCTGGGTGATGAGGCTGTGTAAAGAGTGCTCTGTACACTGGGAGAGGTGGAATGGGAAATCAAGAGGTATTCTGGGTTGGGTTTTGTTTTTCAATAGTATGGTCATTTCTTTAGCAGTATAGTAAATCTCTGAGTCATATGGTAAAATCACAGGTGATCCTGTGATTTTTGTATTTTATTATAATTTAACATCTTTCCTTTTACCAAAGATAAAAAAGTCTAAAGTAAATCATTACCACTTAGAAGTAACATGTGAATTGGAGGATGTTGACAAGAGTAACAAGTTTTAACAGAATATCAGTGATTAGGTATTTGTATGTGTATATCCAGGTTTGGTCCTGTACTCATGTTGTATTTTTCTATCCACAAGTGTCACCCTGCTTCTCCCACTGACCCACTTAATTTTATTTAGTGTTATAGATGTATCTTTGAGAAAAATCCACCTTTAACAAAAAGAGGATATCAAGGCATATGTCTGTTATCAGGAAATGTAGAAAAAGTACAGTCCTGATTTTAAATGAATGTCTACCTTGTGAATAGGCTAGTTTGACTGGACAAAGCTTATTTGACTTCTTACATCCAAAAGATGTGGCCAAAGTAAAGGAACAACTTTCTTCTTCTGATATTTCACCAAGAGAGAAGTTTATAGACGCCAAAAGTAAGTGTTTAGCATGCTTATCATTTGATGTCAATGTAATTATTACCTGAGAGTCCAGTGTTTTTATAACAGCTAATTGAAGTTTTATCAAGAGGAGAATTTTTTAGTATACTTTGCATTTGTTACCCTCAGAGTTTAAAAAAATACATATAGCTATATAGAGAATTTCTATATTCATCCAGACATAAGAATGAATCTTGATATGAAGATGCTTTTGGGGGGAAAATATGATTGTTTCATATTGCTATATTGCATATGGAAATAGAATCTTCCCACGAAAATGTTATTTCACATAAAAAATTGCTTAGGTTTCCATTGCTTAGCTATATGCTGAGAGACAATTCTCTCTATTATGTGGGGTAGGTCTCCTCTCTTATGTGAGTTATGATTGTGCCTGGGAAGTGTAAGAAGTCTTTACCTTCTCTGAAAAGACTTATTTTCTCTGAACATGCTTAGTGCCAAATGATTATTGTAAAAATAATGATGTCAGTAATCAATGATGCCATTGATTACCGTCATAGATGAGGTTTTTTTCATTTAATTTTTGTTTCCTTTCATTCAAAATAACTTTGAAATAATTCAAATATCTACCCTCTGGGGGAAAAAATAAAGATACACTGCAAGTGTTTATAAGTTATCAAAATGTGATTATTCGACCAATCCGTGTTTTGGTAGGTTTCGCTTGAGTGCTTACTGTACAATCATGCCATTGGTTTAAATAACCATTTCTTTTTTCAATAATCATTGGAAAATGTTAGGAGATAAATCACAACGTTTTTTGACAATATTCTTCTCCACTTACTCTCTTACCCTCCTCTGCTGTGAAAGCGGGTTTGCAGGTTCATAGTCATTTCCGCGCTGGAAGGATGCACATGTACTCTGGCTCAAGACGATCCTTTTTCTGTCGGATAAAGAGCTGTAAAATCTCCATCAAAGAAGAGCATGAGTGCTTCTCCAACTCAAAGAAGAAAGGTATCATCATTTTGAAATGTCAAATGACTTAAAACTTGGGTATGAAATTAACATCCTAAATATTTGTGATACAGAAAAAATAAAATGTGTGATCACAGCAAATAGGATTTAACAGGATAACAGGAGGTTAACCAACACTTTTTTTTGAGTCTTACTCTTTCACCCTGGGTAGAGTACTCTGGTGTCATAGCTCACAACACCCTCAGTCTCTTGGGGTCAAAGGATACTCTTGCCTCAGCCTCCTGGGTAGCTGGGACTATAGGTGCCCACCACAATGCCCAGCAATTTTTATTTTATTTATTTATTTATTTATTTTAGATTATATATATATATTTATCCCTCCCTTTTAATCCCCCCACCCATCCCTATCCCCCCATACCTCCCCCCTCATTGTCACTATGGAGATTGTGTCCATGGAAACAGCCATTCAAGGAGGACATCTTGGGTCTTCCTTTCCTGTGGTGTCACTGGTTTGAGTGTGGCGTGAGAGCTTAGGAAGAAGTGCTGGCATGAGGGGCACGTGGGGCAGGGCAGGGCGGGGCTGCAGGTGGGACGGTTTCCAACTCAGGTGTCCACCATCTTTTCATCTCCACAGTCTCCCCCATGCTTGGTGTCCTCTCCCTTCCCACGGGCACACGCCCCCCTCACCCCTGCTCTGCCTGCTCTGTGCTGTGGCTGCCTTTCACGGTCTTGTTCTGCAAGAGTGGGGAGGACACGGAAGGGGAGGCTTGTGCTTGGGGCACCTCACCGAGAAGTTCTCTTCACGTAGCAAACAATCTGCATCCATGGCACACGGGTAATGGTATCGGAAGGAGCAGCCTTTGTTATAGCAGCCCAAGGTGGCACCTGCCTGCTGGCAGTGGGAACATTTTATTTCTCTGGCTATTTCCAGCGCCTCCTGCAGGCCGTAGAGCCTGCCACAAACCAGGTAGATTCCACTGGCCCAGAGAATACAGTCCTCATGGACCCAAAATTCATTGCTGTCAAGAGGTAGTTCAGGGATTTGTAACTGCAGCTCGGGGCCACCTTCTGAAGTGGTGGGCACAGAGGGCTTTTTGCTGCTGCCCTCAGTGGCTGCTTTTTTACAGGGACGTCCCCTGGACAAGGACCGGGGGACTCCGCCATAGTCTTCTGAGTGGTGGCTCCGCTCACCCCTGGGGGTTGTGGCCAGGCTCCTCTGCTCCTGCTGCTGCTGTTCCTTTCCCTCCCTGGTGTCCATCTTGGAGCTGTTAGAAGCACTTCTGCGCCGTATCTTAACTTTGCTCTGCATTTCCGAGGCTGTCTTAGGAGGAGGATTCTTCGGGAGAGTGGCTGTATAATTTTGAAGATAATAGGGTCCAAAAAGGTCACCCATATTCCGATAACTGTTCCACTTGCCACACAGACAGCAAACCAGGTGCCCCAGAACAGAAGACTCTGTCCCAGCAGGTCCCGGCAGCATGAAGGATGAAGCTGGGACTGCCTTGCTTTCTGTGCTGCTGGGCGGAGGGGTCTGGGGCCTCTGACCCTTCCGACCCCTCACCAATTTGGTTTGTTCTTCTTCCACATTGATGATTGTACAAACGGCTCCGAGGTCACGCTTATTTACTACCTGAATATAAGGGGAAAAAGACTTGTTCTTGGCATCAGTTTTATCCGGTGGCTGGGTGGCGTACTTGAGTCTGATCTCCGGTTCTTTGGGTTCTACGATGGGAAGTGCTTGCTTGGTTTTTCGCTTCCTCGGCCGGGCCCCAGGCTTCCTTCTCTCCCTCCTTTGCCTCTTCTGTTTTGGCTCCGGCTCTCCATCTGCAGACCCTTCTGGTATTTGAGGGGGCTGAGGGGGCAGAGGCGGTGGCTGCTGTTGTTTCCTTTCCTTTTTCATACTACCAATGGGTTTACCCTTCTTTCCTGATGGGAAATATCCCTTCAAGGGGAAACCCTCTGGTTCGAGTGAAATTGTAACTGTATCATTCTCTTTCCCTTCAGCCTTGGGTTTGCCCATGGAGGTACCTTCTTTGAGTCAGGAAAGATTAAAGATGCTGTTCCACCCAAGAAACCATCTGGTCTCCCTTGGTTACTGCCAGGCTTTTGTGAGGTGGCAGATGACACAACACCAGGGGTTCCTTTCCAGTAGTAACTGTTACTGGACGTGTCTCTCTTTACTTTGTCATCCTCACCGCTAGGCCACTCTCCTGAAGACCTAGGAAGAGGTTTTTCCACATTGAATTCTTGGTTTGTTAGACCAGCTAGGTCAGCTACTACCTCACCTTTTCTCTTCTCCATCTCAGCATCCTGAACAGCCATGCTCCCACCTTCTGGAGGACCACTCTTTCAAGACAGGATGTCATCAAGGGTAACCAGTTCTCCCCAGCCTCTGCACTGTTGGAGGAGGCCCTCCTCCTAATATTTGGGGACGTGATCTTCTGAACTATAGCTTCCAGTTTCAATCCCCGTCATTTCCGTGGGGGCAGTATTTTTGTTTTAGCAGGGCTTGTGTGGGTAACAGCAGGGCACTTTCTATTATCTTGACTTGGAAAGTCCTTGGAGGAATCTCTCCTAGGGCCAGACTTGATATGCTGACTGTGAGAAGTGGGCGTAGGAATTGAATGACTTCTCTGGGCCTTCTTTTGATGAGTGAAGGAGACACCCCCATCATCAGTGTTGCTGTTCTTTATATCTTGTGACTGTCTCTTACTGGGAATCGGAGAGATGAGAGAACGGACACACCTCCTCATGATTGAGGGGTTTTGAGAATGATTCTCTTGACCTGGAAGCCTTAGCATAACATTACTGGGTTTGGAGGACTGTGTAGACTCAGCTAGTCCATGTCCATCAGCCTCATGGGGTGGCCTGTACCGTTTCTGACTGGACATTCCTGGAAGACCACTGCTTTTGGCTAAGAAGTTTGCCAAGAAAGATCCCAACAAGATTCCTGTTGTAACTTCTGGGAGCTATGCTGTAATTCCATGCTTTTGTCAGGCAGACAGTCACTTGACATGAGGCAGCACCCCGCCTCCTGAGCGCTGGGGTCATGGTAAGTCCCCACTGGTGGGCCATCCATCCTGCCATCTGTGTCATTTTTCAGAAGGCTTCGTACTCTGAGGTCAAGAAACTGCTGCTGCCTTGGGGTCTTCCGGAGCCCCTCCTGCCTGTGCTGCGCTCAGCAGTCACTCCCCGGGCAGAATTGCTGCTCCAGTCTTTATGTTCCTCCTGCTGCTGTTGGTACATCTGTCACCTATAATGGAGCTGAGAATTCAAACCTGCATTCGGGTCCCCGTAAGCGTCAGCCCGAGTGTTTGTGTGATAGGCAGAGGCCAGGCTTTCTATGTTGGGAGAAAAAGGAGCGTGTAAGGAACTTCTGTTGGCCCGCTCTGAAAAGGTCATATGTGGATTCATGTGATGAGGGTCTCCCCCTGGGCCTCTGCTCCTCCCAGGAGACATCTTCAACTTTTCTGCAGAGTCATGATACTGTGAAGGGGACTGACCCCTCAAGCCTTCTCGACCCCCACCTCTGCCAGGGACCCGCCATATTGGTGTGGGCCTTCTGTCTTGTGGGCCATAGTCTGAAAGGGAATCATGGGCTGCTGCTCCAGGGCTGGCATTCCCACGGTAAGACTCACGCTTGATGCTAATAGGACGGCAGTGGTCTCCAGATTTCTTGCTGTTGAAACTAGCTTGTGGTTTGGATTGTTGGAAGTCTTCCTCTCTTATCTGCCTGCTTTGGGATTTCAGTTTTATTTCCATGGACACCAAGCCGCGGGGAAGAATGACCAACTGACTTAAACTTGGATTGAGACGTTCATTCCTCCTAATTCTGGTATCAGCACCCATGTGTCCTAGTGAGTGAGCCCTGGGGACCCTGACAATCTGTCTTTGTGGAAAAATATCACAGATCACTGATCTTCTTTCAGAGAGGGAACCCCCAGGCTCATGAGCTGATGACTGAGGTTCTGTTGCAAACTTTCTGGGAATTGGATAGTCAACCAAATTGATCTGTTTCATTCCAAAAGACGTGCTGCTTGATTTCCTTTCCCAGGGGCCCCAGTGTGGGTTTTCTAACAGAGACTCAATGCTTTTGTTCAGAAGGCCCCTGGCTAGCTATTTCATTGGTTTGACTCACAAAGACATAGGAACCTTGTGGTTCCTTCTAGGCCACTAGCCATCCCCTGATGCTCCTAAGCACTCTAGAATTTCTCCTGTCAGGGTAACCCTGGAGCACTTCTTGCAGGAGGCTTGGGAACTTCTCATTTCTACCCTTTCATTCTCCATGGCCAGTGAAATCCCCCTTTTCTTGCCCTGTAGGATACTGAGGAAAGCCACGGACATTCATGGCACAGCTGACCCCAAACTATCTTTGTAACTATAGTGCAGGCTTCCAGGAGACTTGCTAGGCTCAGTCCTTCCTATAAAACCAGGGCCGACTGTGGAGTGGCCACTCTGGCCATTTCCCTCTCCATTCTGGTTAGAGCTGTTATCTCCATTCTTATTTCCTTTGCTCCCTCCTCCTGGAGGCCCTGGCTGGGGAAGTGACGTGAGGCTGGCTTCCTCTGCCCCACCATTGCTAGGTGGCCTTTGAGTGGCTGCAGGATCATCTTCTTGGGAGCTTTTATCTCATCCACCAGGCTTTTCTACCCAACTTGTCATGGCTTCTCGGGAGACAGTCACCCTAAGCTTCTCATTGACTTTCGGGTTCCCCTCTGGTGATGACGGTGTGACCTTAGCACCTGGTGAGGTAGCCTCTTCTCTTGCCGTGGGACTAGTGCTGAGTCGGAGCTAGTGCTCTGGCCAGTCAGCTGCCACACTCTCTCACCTTGGTCCTCTGAACTGCTGGAGCAGCCTCTATCCAGTGACTCTGCCACAGGGGCTTCAGTTGTTCTTCAGGCTGTGAGGAGCCTTCAGTGTTTATGCAACTATCTGCTTTCTTAGAAGATGAGGGCCTCTTGGAGGTTTCCCTCTGAGGAGTCAGGGTATCAGAAAGTAACCTGTGCTCAACAGTGTTAGAAAGACTGGCCACTCAAGTATTCAAGGCAGTCAAACTATTCAACCCAGGATCTGTCAGTCGCTTTTCTGGCACCCCTTCTAGTCCAAACCCTTTGAAGCCTGCAATGTGAGAATTAGGACTGGGCAGCATTGATGGGGTTGGACTGAGTTGTGGCATTAACTGTAAAATTCTGTTTCGAGAACCCATGGGCACGCCGCCTTGCCCACACTGGAGATTCTCCCCACTCTGCATTAGAGGAGATGGGGTAGTGCTACAACTTGGAGACTGAACCACGGAGGCAGCTGGAGAAGGGTTAGAAATGGGGCAGAAGTTCTGGTGGAACTGCATGGGGGACCTCCCAGGAACCTCGGGCTGGCTGTACTGCCCCACCTGGCTTGGCCGCATTGGGATACTGCATCACGTGCTGAGGGGGATGTTGCTGCTGCTGCTGCTGCCACCCCTGCTGGGTCCCTTGTGGAATCTTTGCCTGTTCAAAATTCTTCATGGATTGAGGCTGATAGCTGTAATTCGACTGTGTGCCATAAGCCTGTGCGTTAGAACCCTCTTTATGTCCTTCATACTGAGATCTAGCATTGACACTGTAACTGCCATCATAGCTCTGTCCAGACTGACTAAAACGCCGTGGTGAAGGGAAGGAGGAAGAGGAGGAAGCAGAAGACTGGTAGTGCTGGCCAAACTGACCCACTCTTAACTGGTAACCAGCAGAGGATGGCAGAGTTGAGGGCCGCTGCATTGGCTGGAGATGGGACGAGCTGGACGCTGGCTGCCCTGCAGCTTGTGGTAGAGACTGATGGGATTGGTAAAGCTGTTGTCTCAACTGCTGTACTTGCTGCTGCTGCTGCTGCTGCTGCTGCTGCTGGTGGCTAGAAGCCTGTTGTTGGTACTGAGCATTCCCTGGAGAGAAAGTCCCTGTGTAATCCTGCTGATAATGAAAAGTACCACCAAGAGCAGAGTGCTGTGCTTGAAATTGGCCCACATGATCCTCACTCCCATACTGAATATTTTTTTTTTCCTGGCAATTTTTAGAGATGGGTGTCTTGCTCTTGCTCAGCCTGGTCTTGAACTCCTGAGTTTGAGCAGTCCACCCACCTTGGCTTCCCAGAGTAATTAGGATTAGAGGCGTGAGCCACCACACCCAGCCCTAACACTGTATTGAGCAGATCCCACCATAACCACTTACTATACCACATGCTACATGAGAGAATGCGGCAGCCGCTGCAGCCCCTCCCTTAATGTGGCTGAAATCTGTTGTGTTTGATGCAAGTTTTAAGTTTAGTAGAGGCTAGAATGGTCAGGTTTTATAGCGTTTTACATTGGGTTACCAGATTGGTTTGTCTCTCCTCCTGGGAGATGTTCCACACAGATCGTTTTAGCATTTTAGGCATGTTTGTGGTGCTTGGCTAGTGTCCAGTGCAACCCTTTGCTTCTGGGAAACCTGGTTTCACTCCCTGTCCCTGTCCTACCATCTTACTCTTCACTGATTTTCAACCCCTCTGTTCTTTCCTCATCGCATTCTCTCTGCCACTTCTCCCAGTTTAATTCTCCCTCCTGACATGAATACATTCACCCAGGCTTCTCCATCTCAAACCCATACATCTACATCTGAACTAATTTCTATTCTTGAACTTGAAAATGCTTATCCAGGCTGAGCAGAAGCTCAGAACCTCCTTGCCAAACCCTCCTTCTCCTGTAGTCTTATCCTCTACCCAGACTCATCACCATTTGTACTCCCTTCTAAATGTTCAGCAGAATTTAGGATTTAGGTGTGCTAGAGAAATACATTCTTAAGCTTAACTTTTTTTTTTAGAGACAGAGTCTCACTTTCTCGCCCTCGTGGCATCACAGCTCACAGTGGTTCTCAGGTTTTTAGCCTGCACTGGAATAACCTGGAAGGATTTTAAAACCACTGATTGAACAGGTCTGAGGTGGAGTCTGAGAGTGCATTGCTAACAAGTTCCTAAGTGATGCTTGTGTCTCTCATTGCTAATCCACAGAACCTATTTTGAGAACACTGCTCCATCAACAATTGCTCAATCAGTGATTTATCAAGTGCCTGCTGTGTACCAGGGCACTCTGCTACTATACTAAATGCAGAGGCTATACCGGTGAACAGGCAGACAATTCATTGGTCTAGTGGGCCTTATCTAATCGGAACTTTATATGATAGAGGCAGTTAATGAACATATAAGCTAATCCTATATTTTTCTGTGTATAATGTGCATTTTATGGCCCAAATATTTGAGAGAAAATAAGGATGCACATTATACAAGGGTGGTACTAATTCCATATCTATTATAAATGCTATGCATTAAAAGTCTTAGTCCATGTTAAAAAATAGATGCTAAGGGCAGCGCCTGTGGCTCAAAAGAGTAGGGCGCTGGTCCATATACCAGAGGTGGCAGGTTCAAACCCGGCCCCAACCAAAAACTGCAA
>CAUYQV010120058.1:0-22909 GCA_963574575.1 Galagoides demidoff | reverse complement strand
TAATCCCCTGTGATTGAGGGGATTCATTGGTACAATCCTTCTGAAAGGCAATTTAACCACATAAATAAAAAAAAAAAAATTGAGACTCTTCCCTGATGCAGAAATTTTACTTCTAGGACTCTATCTCTCTTTTTTTTTTTTAGACAGAGCCTCAAGCTGTCCCCCTGGGTAGAGTGCTATGGCATCACAGCTCACAGCAGCCTCCAACTCCTGGGCTCAAGCAAGTCTCCCACCTCAGCCTCCCAAGTAGCTAGGACCACAGGCGACTGCCACAACACCTGGCTATTTTTTTTGGTTGCAGCCGTCATTGTTGTTTCGCAGGCCCGGGCTGGATTAGAACCCGCCACCTTCAGTGTATGTGGCTGGCGCCTTAGCCACTTGAGCCACAGACACCGAGCCTAGGAATCTATCTCAAAGAATCTTCAGAGAGGAGTGAAAATTACATATTTTTTTGTAAGTAAACTAAGCTCATGCTATTTCTAATAAAAAATGTGAGAAAAACCTAATGCTCAACAAATCAGGGAATAGGTACATAAATTAGATAAGATACACTAAAAATAATGTTCAAAAAAGTAAAATCAAGAATCTCATGCAAATATGCATGCATGTTAAAGATTTTTTTCGACTCATTAATTAATGAGGAAATCAGTAGGATGTTATGACTGGCTCAAAGAGCAACTGAGGAGTTAGCATTTATTAGCAATTTATTACAGGAATATTAATCTGATAATTTTGGTTCATTTATAAAAATGGTTAATATTCTAAAGAGCAATAAATGCTAAACTTTGGAGTTATGTTTCTCCTTGGCAAGAAAATATTTGCATCTCAATTAGAAAAGAAATTTACAGGTTAACATGTAACTCTATGAATTCTAAATTTTTTTTTAAACAATAAAGAGTAAGTTGAATAGATTTTATCCTTATTGATAATTTTTTGGGGTGCTCTTTGACTTATTTAGCATCAAAAGGAAGTGTCACTCAATATTTTGCCATATGTGTATTTTCTTTAACAGGCCACATGTGGAATCCTAGAAACTGTTAAAATTTGTAGCCTAGATGAATATCTAGGAGCAAAGAAAAATGTTAACAAAATTTTGTTAAATGATGAATCAAGGCAGATTAATAAAGGATTGTATACAGTTTGATCCTAGTTTTAAAATTATACAATTAAGATTTTTAAAATATACACATAAAAACATGAATTATATTCATCAAAATGTTAATAGTAGGCCTCCGTTTTCAGTATAAAGAGTTGGAAATTGTTGCTCCTATTTTACAATAAAAAGCTGAATAAACTGACCCAGATGAGATCTAGGGTTACAAATGAAGTTGCGGGGCAAACCACTGTCCTAAAATCTAGAGAGAAGGGAAAATCCAGAGAGTCCCAGCTGATATTTGCTTACTTGGAGAAGCTCTAGAGCAGTGATTTTCAACTGGTTTGCCCTGAGAAGGCCTTAGGATCTTAAGTGTTCCATGAAAATCTTTAAAGATCATTAATTAAATTAGTTTTGAAAGGAGTTCAAAGCTCAGTAAGTGTATTATTTTTTTTTTTTTTGAGATAGTCTCATTATTTTGCCCCTGGGAAAGTGCCATGGTGTCACAGCTCACAGCAACCTCAAACTCTTGGGCTTAAGTGATTTCTCTTGCTCAGCCTCCCAAGTACCTGGGACTATAGGCACCTGCCACAACACCTGGCTATTTTTGTTGTTGTTGTTGTCATTGTTGTTTAGCGGGCCCAGGCCAGGTTTGAACCCACTAGCTCTGGTGCATGTGGCTGGCACTCTAACCACTGAGTAAGGCACCACGGACCTTACCTTTTTGTTTTGATTAACATAACTTAAACATTCTATACAAGTTTAACTACAGGTTTAATTGCATCATGAGATTAAAAAGGTTGAAAAACACTATTCTAGAGCCATAAACTGGTAAAAAATCTAATTGGTAATTTTAAGAGATTATTGGGAGCTGAGTGTAGACTAATGTAAGAGTAAGAAACTTTGAGGCGTGGACCTAGTCTTGTAGGAGCCCACATTGCAGTGCATGTCTTTACTTTTAAGACATTTGTCATATTCTTATGGTGAAGATCCTAGAATGATCCACTCTGTGGCTCTCACAAGAGAGGAAAAGATTAATCATTGGAAACATACCTAGAGGATTTTCCATAACAAAGTCCTCCTATCCAGGGAACAAATCTTTATGAGATATTTATTCAATCTAGGAGAAAGGATTTCTTCTTACTTTAGTCCATTCTAGACATCTCGTCTCTCCTAAGGTAGGCAAAACAAAACAATAACAACAAAACTCTATATCATTGGAGAAACAGTTAGGGTCGTAGACCAGAGAGAGGACCACTGAAAAACTGAGATTTAATCTTTAAGTCATAGAACACTTCTCTTCCTTACACCTTACCATGACACCACCAGGGCTTCAATATAATCACAGTAGACCACAGTGGAAAGAGCTGCAAGATACAGACCCCTCTGAAGAGAATTATTTAGGGAAGCCCAAAGTGAAGAGGGGCGATAAAAACAAGGACACAAGAGGAACACGAAGACTGCATCAAAGCTACATTTAATATTAAACACAGCTCAATCTCCAGTCAGATTAAAATAAATCCTCACTCTAATGGCCTATTTATCTTAATTCCTGTTACATAATATAACATATCTGGCTTTCAACAAAATATCACAAGGCATGATAAGAAGCAAAAAAAACACAGTCTAAGGAGACAAAGCAAGCATCTGACGCACACTGAAGTATGACACAGGAATTGGAATTATCACACAGGAAATTTAAAATAACTATGACTAATATGTTAAAAATCCTATTGAAAAAAGTAGCCAACAGGCAAGTACAGATGGTAATGTAACCAAAAAGACAAAACTCTAAGCAAATCAAAAGAAATGCCAGAAGTGAAAACCATGAAAACAGAGATGAAGAAACACATTTAATGAACTCATCATGAGACTTGACACAGCTGATGAAAGAATCTATGAACTTGAAAATAGGTCAGTAGAACTTAGCAAGAAAACAGAACATCTAAGAACTGTGGGATAATTTCAGTAGGTATCACATACATACATGTAGTGGCATACCCAAAGGAGAAAAAAGAGAGACTAGAAAAGAAGAAATATTTAAAGCAATTACGGCCCAGAATTTTCAAAATACATGACAAACACCAAACCACAGATCTAGGAAATTTAGGGAGCATCAAACAGAATAAATGCTAAAATAATCAACCAAAACAACGCCCCCCCCCCCCGGAAACCAACCCCCACAAAAAACTATACCTACAGCTATTCAAATTATAGAAAACCAAAGAGTGACACAATCTTGAAAGAAGCCAGAGAGAAGGAAAACTTCTTTTTAGAAGAAAAAAAATTATGATAAACTTCTTGTCAGAAATTATGCAAGCAAGAAAAGAATGGAATTAAATATTATAAAGTATTGAAAAAAAGCAACCTAAATTCAACATTTTATGAAATTATCTTTCTAAAATGAGGTGCATAGCCACGGTAGTTTGTCAAGAATAAGAAATAAAAGGTTGATCATATCCCAGTAATATAATTTTAGGTGTTGCTTCAATTGCCAAGGGGGGTCCTCCTTATGTCCTCAAAAAATATTTTCCCAGGCCAATATCTTCAACTGTTTTCTTTGCATTCTCTTGTGGGATTTTTGTAGTTTCATGTCTTAAGTTAAAATCTTTTATCCAGTGAGAATCAATTTTTGTTAATAGTGAAAGGTGCAGGCCCAGTTTTAGTCTTCTACAGGTCACTAGCCAGTTCTCCCAGCACCATTTGTTAAATAGAGAATCTTTTCCCCAATGTATGCTTTTGTTAGGCTTGTGAAAGATCATATGACGATAAGTGGCTGGGTTCATCTCTGGGAGGAACCTAGACATTTGCACCAGAATGTTTATTACAGCCCAATTCACAATGGCCAAGCTGTGGAAGAAGCCTAAATGCCCATCAACCCATGAATGGATAAACAAATTGTGATATATATATATATATATACCCATGGAATACTATGCAGTCACAAAAAGATAGAGACTTTACATCTTTTTTGTTTACCTGGATGGAGCTGAAACATATTCTTCTTAGTAAAGTATCACAAGAATGGAGATAAAAGTATCCAATGTACTCAATACTGTTATGAAACCAGTATACAAACACACATTCATACCAATGATAAAACACAAATATAGTCCAGAAAGAAAGAGGGGAGATGAAGGAGAGGGGAGGGGAAGGGGAGGGTGAGTGGAGAAAGGATATTTAGTGATATCTCACCTAATGTGCACAATGCAAGGGTACAATTCAAAACAACTAAGAGTATATTATAAATGTCTTACCACAAAATATGAGTAAGTGAGGTGATGGTTATGTTAATTAGTTTGATTTAAGCATTCCACATTGTATATCAAATCATCACATTGTACCCCATAAATGTATACAGTGATGATTTAATAAAAATTAAGGTAAAAAAATAAAAGGCATCCAGATTGGGAAGGAATAATAAGTAAAACTATCTCTTTTTGCAAATGACCTGTATATCCTGAGGAGTTCAATAAAATGATTAGACTTGTATTCAAAGTTGCAGAATATAGGATCAAAAAAGGAAAAAGAACAAAGATTTAGAAAGCAGCAGCTATTAAGACCGTGTGTACTGACATAAGGATAAACATGCAGATTAATGAGATAGAATTAAAATTCATAAATAAATCCATGTGTCTATGGGTAACTAATTTTCTTTCTTTTTTTTTTGCAGTTTTTGGCTAGGGCTGGGTTTGAACCTGCCAATTCTGGCATATGGGGCCAGCGCCCTACTCCTTTGAGCCACAGGTGCCACCCAGGTTAACTAATTTTCAACAAGGATGTCAAGACTATTTAATAGAAGAAGTGGTGCTGGGAAGACTGAAGAGATATAGTTGAAAGAGTGAATTTGGGACCTTACATTGCACTATATACAAAACTAATCAAAATCAGGCCCAGGTGGCTTTCTGTGTGACTTCTACTAAGTATTTGGGAAAGAAATAACAGTAGTTATATACAAATTCTACCAGAAAACAGAGAACACTTACAAATGCATTTTATTAGGTATCAATACTGTAATACCAAACCAGATTAAAAAAAATGACAAAACTTTAAAACTAAGATACAAAAATCCTTAGCAAACTATTAGAAAATCTAATCTAAGAATATCTAAAAAAGTTATACATCATGACCAAGTTGAACTTATTACAGGTATGTAAAGATAGTTTAACATTTGAAAAATCTATCTACCACATCAACAGAACAAAGTGAAGTCATATGACCATATCAATTGATTCAGAAAAAGAATTTGACAAAACCAACACCCATTCATGAAAAAAAACCCTCAGCAAACTAGGAATAAATAGAAATTCCTCAATTTGGTAATGAACATCTACAAAAACTATCATATAACTAACGTGATACTTACAATGAAAAGCTGAGGTTTTCCCCTGATGAATCAGGAAGGTGAGAAAGTCCCCTCTCAGCATTTTTATTCAGCATAGTACTGGCAGTACTAACTAGTGAATAAGACAAGAAAGGAAATAAAAAATTGTACAGGTTGAGAAGGAAGAAATAAAATGTCTTTTTGTCTGCATTTAGCATGACTTTTTATATATAGAAAATACCAAAGAACTAATAAAAACAAAACAAGAGTCTTTTCTAGAACTAATAAGCAAATATAGCAGTCTCAGAATACAAGGTTAATATACAACTCAATTGTTTTTGTACATATGAGCAATAATCAATTGAAATTTGAAACCAAAATAAAGATAACCACTTAGAATCATACCAAGAAAAATTAAATGCTTAGGTACAAATCTTACAAAATATGTACAGATTCTACCCGTAGAAAACTAAAAATCTTTGATGAAAGAAATAAAGCAAGATCTAAACAAATGGAGAGATATTATACTCATAGATTGCAGGACTAACTAATATTATGATGCCAATTTTTCCAATGTGGTCCATTGTTTACTGTAATCCAATCCCATTAAGCTCTTTTGTAGAAGTTTATGTAAAACAAAAAATCTAGAATAGCCAATGTAAAACTAAAGAAGAAAAAACTGGGAGATCGCCTCACCAAAGAAGATATACAGATAGCAAATAAGAATATTAAAAGATGCTCAACATCATTTGTCATTAGGAAATAGAAAACTAAAACAATCACTATTATATACATATTATTCTGACTAAAATCTAAAAAACTGACAACATCAACTACAGGTAAAAACAACAGGAACTCTCATTCATTGTTGACAAAAATACAAAGTAATACAGTCACTTTGGAAGACAGATTGACAATTTCTTACAAAACTAAACATAGCTTGACCATGCAAGCTCCTAGATATTTACACAACTGATTTAAAAACTTAGATCTATATAAAAGTCTGTGTGTGTAGATTTTTCATATTTGGAAGAAAGCAAGATGAATGGATAAGTGAATTTTTTAGATGAATGAGTAAACAAGTTGTGGTACAATCTAACAGTGGAGTAATTTTCAATGATAAGAAGAAATGAGATATTAAGTCCTAAAATGACATACAGAAATTTTACAAATATACTGCTCAGTGAAAGAAACCAGTATTAACATACTACATACCATATTAGTCAAATTATATATAATCTAGAAAAGGCAAAACTATATAGGTAGTTATCAGTGGTGGCCAGGGACTTGAGGGAAGGGAGGAAGAGTTGAATAGTTGAAGCACAAGAATTTTTTAGGGTGGTACAATTATTTTTGTGATCGTGCAATGGTGGATGTTATACATCTGCCAACATCCATAAAACTTTCTAGCACAGTCAAGTTTAATGAAGGCAAATTAGCAAAATCATTTAGAAAATCAAGAAATCCCAGAGTGGAATGCAGAGTATGACAGAAAAACCCAACTGCATCTTACATGTATGACACAATTTCCCTGAATTAGGTGGAGGGAAAAAATGCTGACTAAGTCTGGAAATGCTTGTATTCGATAATACTAAATTCAAGTGTATATAAGCAATGTACTCTGTTTGATAATGATGTTTCCTAAGGGGTATAAATTAACAATTCTAATACCACTGTATATGTCCCCTACAGTTGAACTATTAAATTAATGGATGGTGGGAGCCTTTATTTACCACTATTGGAATGAGTGGTTGGAGACAAGGAAAAGAGGCTGGAATGATGTATATAATAATGGATTAGAGTCGGAAACGTCCTTATGAACTCATGTTCATATAGATATAGTTGTTACATGTAGAGATATTTACAAATACATGGATATACACTGTCTAGTACACACATAATTCTTGTTCTGGCTCTGAGAGGGCCTAGAAGCAAAGATATTCCTTTAGTAAGAAGCAAGTTTAGCACCAAGATATTGGTTTATAATACCATTCTCCTATAAAAGGAACCAGAATGCCTTGGAGAAATGGGTGACTCTAGGACTGGGCTGGCAGTATACAAGACGAGCCTGGAGCCAGGAAAGTAGAAGTTGGCAAAAACAAAACAAAATAAAACAACACTAAAAACCAATCCACAATGACAGTGATATTTAAAGAAACATAGGAGCCAACTGAAAGAGTTCCCAATGGCCAAAGTTAGAACAATTTGAGCAAGAGAACAAAATACTATAGGATTATTACTTGAAGTATAAGATAAATATGAGTCCATTTATATTGACATAGATATCAATAAATTATTGAGTAAATTTAAAATGAGTTGAGTAAATAAATTTTGTGTGCAGAATAAGTTCTACTAATTTATGTGGTTACTGTGCCCTCAAAGAAGTATAGCATCCATCTATCAGGAAATTTCCTATCCATCATGGGTGAGCTATGCCTGTTAACTTCCTTTTAAAGAGTACAGTATGGTAGGGGCAGAAAAGAGAGTAACTTCTTAGTGAAGGAGATTGATAAATACAATCACCTTAGCCAGGTGATCAACAGAATGCATCAAGTCATGTTGATGATGGAATATACCCTTGATGTGATGTGATTAAAATGGCATTTTACCTCTGTGGTCCTCCTCTCCAAAATGCAGAAGAATCCTGTTCTAATCACAGGAAAAACATTAGACAAATCCCCTCGAAGGGACAATGCACAAAATACCTAACCAGTACTCCTTGAGCCTCGTAAGATCAGCAAAAACAATGCAAGTCTGAGAAATTATCTCAGCCAAGAGGACCCTAAAGAGACAAGACAACTAAATGTTATGTGATATCTTAGATGGGATCCTGGAATGGAAAAGGGGCTTTGGTCTCAACAAAGAACATCTGAATTAAGTGTAGACTCTAGTTAACAACGTGTACATTATATATGATACATATAATAAAGCATACTATACATTATAATATTATATAATTATATATTGATGTATAATTATTAAATTAGTATTGATAATAAAATACCAATATTAGTTCATTAATTGTAACAAGTATATGTTAATGATGCTAATGTAAGATAATAATAAAAGAAATTGAGTATAAGGTATATGAGAAATCAGAACTATCTTCACAATTTTTCTGTAAACCTAAAATGTTTTAAAATTAAAAGTCTCTTTAAAAAATGCTAATAGTTATTTTCTCTGGGTTGGCAGTATTATAGGTAGTTTAATTTTTTTCCTGTTTTTGGATTTTTCATTTATTTATAATGAATCCATAAAACTTTTATTTATTTATTTTTTATTTATCTTTTTTTTTTTAGAGACAGTCTCACTATGTTATCCTTGGTAGAGTGCTGTGGCATCACAGCTCACAGCAACCTCAAACCCTGGGGTTTAAGCAATTCTTTTGCCTTAGCCTCCCAAGTAGCTGGGACTACAGGTGCCCGCCACAACACTCGGCTGTTTTTTTTGTTGTAGTTGTCATTGTTGTTTAAGAGGCCCGGCCCAGGTACCAACCGCCTGCCCTGGTGTATATGCAGCACCCTAACTACTGAACTATGGATGCTGAGCCCCACACTACTTTTAAAATCAGCTAAATAAGTTTTCTAATGTTAACAAATATGGATTTTGTTAAAAAGGAAACTATTTTCAGAGTGTTCCAAATATATCTATTTTCTTGGAGTTATAGGGTAGGTTTCCTGAATGTAAGAATAATATTCTTTGCTTTGTTCTCTTTCCAACCTCCATAATATCTATCATAGTGCTCTGCTCATAGTACTGGATCAGTACATGCAGTGAGTGACACTAACTAGCTCTATTGCTAGTTCCACTGAAAATTTTCAGCTTGGTATTTTTATTCATTCTTAATGAGATCAACTACATGGACATAATCATAAAGAGATAAGTTACCAAAACACAAATAGCTCAAGAAGTCCAGCACAGTATATTATTGGATACTTAGAGACCAGGCTTTTATTTAAAGAAGGGCATCTAATTGTTTGAAGGTTTATATATAAGTCAGTTGATTTGGTTAAGTTGAGTTGTATGGTGAATTACATCAAAAATTGTAAAGAAAGACCCCTACGATTTTGGTAAGACCTAGCTTTATAGTCTTCAGATGAGCTGATCCTATAGTGGGCACTAGCAAGATTATTTAAGTGTGAATCTATTTTCATTACAATCAAAATTCTCAGAAACCTGCCTGGGAGCCAAGTCCTTTTGCACCAGCACAGAGCTAACTTCTTTGTCCTTTTCTTCTGAGGACAGAAAGTTTGTGCAAACAGTCTGGCCCTGTTTCAGTTACGTAAGCAGGCCAAACTAAACTTCGGTCACAGTTGTCTTTATTTTATGAAGATTTAAAGGCAGAGTTGCCCTCATGCCCTTGATCAGTGTCTACAAGAAAGAGTGCAGGCAACAGTGGGAGGCTGGAACACAGCAAGGCCACCCAAACTCTGCCTGCTGCTTCCTGGGCCTGCTGCTTATAAGTGGTGAGAGCACACTTAAGAAGTCCTTCAGGATTTACTTCACACCCAGGAGCATAATGGGAAATGCCTGGGGGTCAGGGATGGTGCTTTGTGTGTGGATATGTAAAGTAGTGCCTGGCCTCTCTGCCCCAGGAATGACCCTCTGCAGCATCTCTTTATTTGTAGAAACAAAATGCAAATGGGGAGGCTGTTCTCAGCCAGGCGGCAGGCACTTGTTTAGGAGGCTTGGATCACTGCCTGTGTCTGTTTGGGAAAGAAATTTTTAAACATCCCTAGGTCCTCTAGAAACTTCGACTTTCGTTCTAACGTTGCCTTTGAACTCTCAAACTTGGTATTTGAAAATAATCATTGTTAATGATCCTAGTATCTTTTCTTTCTTCCTGGGGTTTTTTTGGTAGACCTAGAATTCCGTGAGTTGACATGAAACACTTCTGTTTTCAAATGATGGAGAAAGGAAACTGACCAAATGTCTTTATCTTTTTGTTTTTATATATAGATGCCATCTGAGAATGTGAAGTAATTTGCTGAAGTAAAACAGTATAATTGTCTGTGTGTATGTTCGAATCGCGCCTTACATGAGGCCCTTCAGAGGCACTCCATTTGTCAGCCCCTGCGATGTTCTTTTTCTCTGATTGGAACGTGACTCATCTCACTTTGAGTCGTGTGCTTTTCTCTTAATTTTCTCCCCCATTCAGCTTTGGAATTAACTTGTTAAATTAATCTCATCTTCATTTATTTTACAGTGTCTTCATGTTTAAATGCTGATTTTATGAACATCTGTTTCAATCACAGTTGCAAACCCATTACTTTTATGAGCCGTACATATTTTAGAGAGATTTACTGCTGACCTTTGTTGGTGAATTGAATGTTTTTGTTGTCAGTAACATTTCTGGAATTGATGCCATTGTTCCTGCCACCCAGATAGTGGTTTCAAATGAGATATGTTTGGGGGAATCCTTTTGCTTAAACACATTAAATCAGCGACAGACATCACTTTAAAATGGTGCAGCGTTGGAAAAAAGAAGTTAAGTGTGTTAAATCTTGCATCCTGAGACCGGGCTACGCTGTCATTCAATTTTTCTCTCTGTTGAAACCGTTTAGAAGTTTCATATTTGCTGTAAGTGGTGTTTTTCTCCCTCAGTCCTTGTCCTTTAATAATACAATTGGAGGAACTTACATAACTGCTATGTGACTATTGATAAATCCATCAATCAAAATAAGGTAAATTGTGGATTCAGCTTTTCACCTTTTAAAAAAATACATTGTTCTTCAGAGTCAGGTAGTAGAGAAAACCATCCCCTAAGTGGTTAGACCAGCAGTCTCCAGGGACATGTTTTGAATTTCCTCTGTGTGTTAGGGATCTAGTAAAAAGTGAAAGAAATTTTGTTTCTCAAAGCAACCTAATGACAGTGGTAGGATGTTCAAAATATCTCCCAATTTAATGAGGATGTAGGCTGAATCTTGCTTTTATCCTGGAGAAAGTAATCAGAGCTGGAGTACCTTGGAGGAACAGAGTAAGAAGGCTATACTTATAAAGATGACAAATGTATTCTCTAATCTGTTTTAGAAAGAACGTTCCTCTATTTGGTACAATTGTTTTAGTTCTGTATACGGTGGTGTAATCTTAATTCTGATATTGAAAGAATTTGATTTATTTTTAAAAATCATCTGCAATTATGTGCCAATTTATCTCTATTCTGAATTGGAAGAAAATATCTAGATGCTTCTGATAAAAATGTATTTTCTTTATTCTGATTGGGTGTTTCCTTAACTAGTAGATAATGGAAGAGTCTTGATTAGCATATAGTAGGGTGCTAATTGTCATTTCAAGACTTGGCACCTGTGGCTCAAGCGGCTAAGGTGCCAGCCACATACACCTGAGCTGGTGGGTTCAAATCCAACCTGGGCCTGCCAAACAACAATGATGGCTGCAACCAAAAAATAGCTGGGCATTGTGGCAGGTGCCTGTAGTCCCAGCTACTTGGGAGGCTAAGGCAAGAGAATCGCTTGAGCCCAGGAGTCAGAGGTTGCTATGAGCTGTGATGCCATGGCACTCTACCCAGGGTGACAGCTTGAGGCTCTGTCTCAAAAAATAAAAAAAAAGACTTATTATAGTTGACCAGGCAAAGTGGCTCTGTAAGGCCAGTACTTTGGGAGGTCCAAGTGGGCAGATTGCTTGAAGTCAGGAGTTTGAGACCAACCTGGACAATATAGTGAGATCCTATCTCTCTAAAAAAATAAAAAGATCTTACATTATGAAATAATGTTATTAAACTTCAAAAGTACATAGTTATAATATAAAGTCATATAAATTTAATGCAGTATTTAAATTATTTTCCCTTTACCAATAAAATAGTCATTTTACTCTTCATATTCCAAAATGTAGAGTGATAATATTCTCATCTTTTTAAGCATGGAAAACAATTGTAAATCACAATTATTATAGTATCTGTGGTATGTGTCTTTTAGAATCTGCATTATTTGATAAGAATTAAAAAAAAGAGTGCCTTGCCCTCTCTTTATTATGTTGACTGAAGTGTTCTCTTTTTTCTTGCTTCCTGGTTATAAAAATAATACATACTTATTGTAGAAATCTCAGGAGACATAGAAGAGTATCAGAAATAAATTAAAATTATCTTCCATACAGCGTAAATACTTCCAATGGTTAAAAATATTTCCTTTTGAATCAGGTTTTATGTCTTGATTTTATTGTTAAGTATTATATCATGTTTCTGTTATGGTAAAGTCTACAAAAAGACATGCTTTGATGGTTGTGCATTATTCTATCAGAGGGGCTTACAATAATAGATTTACCTGATCACCTAGTTTTGCACATATAGATTGATTCTGGTTTTTTAAAGAATTATAAATAATGTCATGATAAATATATTTGTATGTGAATGTCTTGCACACAGCTAAATTTTTATTCAGGGTAGGTTCTGCCAAAGTAAATACATATATTTGAAAACTTCTTGAATTTCTCCTGAGAAAAAAGTACTGATTTATAGTCCTCTAGCAAAGGATGAGAGTTCTCATTTTACCCTCACTTATGGGGGCTTGGATCTTTAAAAAAAATAGTTTGATGGACATGAATATCTAACTATTGTTTTAACTTGCATTTAAAAAATTCTTGAGATTTAACTCTTTTCATTGATTACTACCATTAGTATCCTTCTTTTGCAAATTTGCTGTTTATTTCTTTGGTCCTTTTTCCTATGGATTTATTATTAAATTGTAAGAGCTCTTTATATGTTAAGGATATTAACCTATATTTTATTTTATGTGGCAAGTACACTTTCCTTTGGTTACTTGCCTTCCTTTTACTGTATACAGAAACACTTAATATTAGTGTCAACAAATCTCTCTCTTCTTTTGCTAATATGCTTAGAGAACCTTCTGGCACCCAGAGATAATCTAATTATTTTATGATTCACTTCTTTTAATTTTAATCTTTAAGCTAGTATGAATTTACTTTGGAGTATGGTAGGAAATAAAGATTTTAGTTAATTTTTACCAGTCAGCGAACTAATTTTTCTAGCTCAATTTGTCCACTATTCTTCTTTCATGATTCCCCCTTTTTCATTTCAGTAATTCTTACATAAATCAGGGTTTGTTTGGGGGGTTTTCCATGCTCTTTTATTGACTGTTCTTATTTAACATATTGCATTTTAATAGCCATGATATTATGATGTAATATAGTTGCTAGAGCCATTTCTTCCTCATCCTCAGGAATATTGCTCCCAAAGTAGCTAACACTATGTCACTGTTTGACAGGGAAATTTCACATTCTTCCATAAAAATTTTTATTTCATTAGTTATAAAGTTATTTGTTATAAAACTTATCTCTGAAATTGAAATGTTTCCTGCATTCAATGTTAGCAGACAGCAGTTATGAAGAGTTGGTAGTGTATGTGTTAGTATTAGTACATTTATAAATGCAGTAGTAGTTATAACTGTTTCTATTTTGGCACATCACTTGCATTTTGTGCATAACTGATGTAACGTATGTTGAATTTGCAGAATTTAAGATGTCCTCGAGATGACAGTATGTTCATCGGAAAGTTGTATATACAAAATGGTATAAAAATTGAACAGAAGGGAATATTTGTTGCTGGACAAGGGACTTCAATTTTATATTTTCTAGAAGAAATGCCTATACATTTTATCTGACTTAAGCAAGGGAGATGTTATCAGTAGATGAAACTATGTTATGCTTTGTTAAAGATACAAGGAAAGGATTGCTTATCCAATGGAATGAAAGACAAGAGAAATTGTAAAATGTGTGGGAACAGATCAAAGAAATTTCAAAGCACGGGGAAACTTACATGAACAAGTTTATGCATTGTATGGGCTACCATATATTAAATTATCAGGAACTTCTTGCTGACTTTGAAGAGAAGCAGCTTAGCTTCTAGCGTCATGTAATTAAATTGAGTAAAAACCTGTTGGCATCAAAGTTTGCAAAGGGATAAGTGAGTTAGAAGAAAATATTGGAGACAGCAGTAGAGCACTTTTTCTGAATTGCCAAACTTCTTGAAGGCACTAGGTTGATACATTGACAAAATCTCTATAAATAAGTCTAAAACTGTTGTATCAATAAGTATATTTCTTTTTTTAGATCCTTAAGTGATCTCCAAACATCTTTCCAGAAGGAACTTACTAGTTTGCATTCCCACCAGCAGTGCAGAAGTGTTCCCTTTTCTTCATATCCACACCAACACCTATGGTTTTGGGATTTTGTGGTGTGGGCTAATCTTATTGGAGTTAGATGATATCTCAAAGTGGTCTTGATTTGCATTTCTCTGATGATTAAGAATGACGAGTATGTTTTTCATGTGTCTGTAGGCTGTACGCCTGTCTTCTTCAGAGAAGTTTCTATTCAAGTCCCTTGCCCACACAGAGATGGGATCTCTTGTTCTTATGTTGCTAATATATTTGAGTTCTCTGTGGATTCTGGTTATTAAACCTTTGTCAGAGATATAACCTGCAAGTATCTTCTCCCATCCTGAGGGATGTCTGATTACTTTACTTACTGTGTTCTTGGCTGTGCAGAAGCTTTTTAGTTTGATCAGATCCCAGTAATGTATTTTTGGCTGCTTCAATTGCCTGGGGGGGGGGGTTTCCTCATAAAATATTCTCAGTCCGATTTTTTCAAGTGTTTCCCCTGCACTTTCTTCTAGTATTTTTATAGTTTCATGTCTTAAGTTTAAATCTTTTATCCAGTGAGAGTCTAATTTTGTTAATGGTGAAAGGCGTGGGTCCATTTTCAGTCTTCTATGGGTCACCAGCCAGTTCACCTAGCATCATTTGTTAAATAGGGAGTCTTTTCTCCACTGAATGTTCTTGATTGGTTTATCGAATGATGGTAAGTAACTGGGTTCATCTCCTGGTTCTCTATTCCAGTCCATACATCTACCTCTCTGTTTTTGTGCCAGTACCATGCTGTTTTGATCTGTATTGATTTGTAGGATCGTTCTGAGGTCTGGCAGTGTGATTCCTCCTGATTGATTTTATTTCTGAGTAATGTCTTGGCTAATAGAGTTTTTTATGATTCCATATAAAATGCAATTTGATCCTGCAATTCCTCTACTAGGTATATATCCAGAAGACCAAAAATCACTTTATAACAAAGATATTTGCACCAGAATGTTTATTGTAGCCCAATTCATAATTGCTAAGTCATGAAAGAAGCCCAAGTGCCCATCAACCCACAAATGGATCAATAAATTGTGGTATATGTACACCATGGAATATTATGCAGCCTTAAAATATGGAGACTTTACCTCTTTTATGTTTACTTGGATGGAGCTGGAACATACTCTTCTTAGCAAAGTATCTCAAGAATGGAAGAAAAAGTATCCGATGTACTCAGCCCCACTATGAAACCAATTTATAAGCACCCACACTTCCATATGAATGGTATAAACCAACTACAGCCCAAGATGAAAGGGAAAGAGGAGAGGGCATGGAGGGGAGGAGGAAGGATGGGTGGAGGGAGAGTAATTGGTGAGACCACACCTATGGTGCATTTTACAAGGGTACATGTTAAATCTACTAAGTATAGAATATAAATGTCTTAACACAATAACCAAGAAAATGCAGTGAAGGCTATGTTAACCAGTTTGATGAAAGTATTTAAAATTATATATAAAACCAGCACATTGTACCCCATAATTTCATTAATGTACACACGTATGATTTAATTAAAAAATATATTTCTTTAAGTGAAAAGAAAAGATTACATTAAAACTTGCTATCATTGGTATTATGTAAAAAATTAGCACATCTTATGATCAATACATGATAGATTATGGATAAAAAACAATAGTTGCCCTGATTCTCTTCTTTAGAATATTAGTGTACCCCTAGGGCTAATCCACCTCCTTTGTTCCATAGAACTCATTGAATAGATTTAGGTCCAAACAACTGGAGCTTTGCTAAAGTTCTTGAAGGGTATAATGGCACTGCAATTTCCATGTAGAAAAACCTCAGTATCAATCAGTAAGTCTTAGAACTTGAAATTGGGGTTCTTCCAAATCCAACTCATACCTAGGGCTCCACTTTCTAAGTCCTTTTCATTTACTGTACAGGCAGAAGGTGGGTTATGAATGAGATGGGTTCTGGAGGATTTTTCTTAAGTTGAATTTTTATGTATGTTGGAACAGTTATGTTTACCTATTATTTGTAATAGCCTCCATTCTTAAGTGCAAGGTGTATGTAAATTAGATGTGTATGTAACTCAGGGACTGCTTGTAATTGTTTTAGATAGCCTCAGTTATTTGAGGCAACTCTTGAGTGTCTTGACCCCATCTATACTTTCTTTCTTTCTTTTTTTAAATGGAGACAGAGTCTCATTTTGTCACCCTCTGTAGAGTGCCTTCGCATCATAGCTCACAGCAACCTCTAACTCTTGGGCTCCCTAGTACCTGGGACTATAGATGCTTGCCACAATATCTGGCTATTTTTTTTTTTTTTTTTGTAGAGAAAGAATCTCACATTATTGCCCTCAGTAGTGTGCCATAGCATCACAGCTCACAGCAACCTCCAACTCCAGGGCTTAAGCAATTTTCTTGCCTTAGCCTCCCAAGTAGCTGGGACTACAGGCACCCAACACAACCCCTGGCTATTTTTTTGTTGCAATTTGGCTGGGGTCGGGTTTGAACTCGCCACCCTTGATATATGGGGCCAGTGCCCTACCCACTGAGCCACAGGTACCGCCTTGGCTATTTTTTTTTTAGCAAGCCTGGGCTGTGTTCAAACCCACCAGCCCCAGTACATGTGGTTGGTGCCCTAACCACTGAACTATGGATGCCCAGACCCATCTATACTTTCTAACAGAATCTTTTTTATCTTAGTTCCCAAAGCTCCATCATTCTATGAAGCCTTCTCAGTATACCAGGAGAGAATTGATGGCTTCCTCTCTTTTGTCTTGAGAAATGTTTGAATCTGAGTGTCTTCATGCATGCACTTAGATTCCAAATGCAAATTTTCTCTTTGTTGTTCCATGTTTATCAGTGTTTCTTGTTCTTAACATTTGAACAATTTTCCTCTGCCTCTATTGTCTACTTGCAGAGATCTCTGTATGTCTATCTTCCTAGACCTTTCCAGGACTTTTCTTCCCCCTTCTGTCTTTGTTATCTGAGACTTTTGGTACTCATAACAAAGTGCAAAATGCCTCTTTTACCTTTTTCTATTTTCTATTCCAACTTCCTTTGTATTAAATTTGCTATTGCTGAAATATGGTGATTACTCAGAATGCCAAATGTAGGTCAAGTGAAAAGCACTGTAAAAAAAGGGAAGTATACAGATCCTTCATGCTTATGAAAGAGAAAATACCTGACACTGCTTTGAAAAGAAAGTTGATGGTATCCTCTAGCCCCATGTAGCATCACTGTGAAAAGGTTTTGGGTAAGAAAATTAAAGCTTAATAAACTGCACACATATTATATCTAGCATATTTACAAAATATTTAAAATAACATTTTCTTTTTTTTCTACTGACTTGTGACATCAATCTTTCCATATACATAATTCTTATAGTTACCATATGGTCCTTTATTCTGCTTTATAATTCTATTTTTGATGAAATCCTAGACCAGACATATAGGGCAGAGAATCAATAATTACTTAAGGGAGGGTTGGAAGATTCTTGATTCTTTGTAAGCTTGGTGGTTTAAAAATATATCCAGAAATTTTTTTACTATTCTCCTAATTTAATGTGAATTATGGAGCCTGATTCTTCTTCCCTTAAGTAGGAGTTAGACTTAGTGGCTTGCTTATAACAGATTCAATATAGCAGAGGTAAAGGTGCCTGACTTCTAAAAGTAGGTCACAAAAGTCATTGCATTCTCCACCTTGGTCTATCACTGTTTATCACTCTCTCTGGGGAAAGTGAGCTGCTATTCTGTGAGTATATTCAGGCAAATCTAAAAAGAATCAAGGAACTGCCAACAGCCTGAGAGGAACTAAATCCTCCTGCCAACACCACGTGAGCGATCATCTTGGAAGCAGACTCTTCTGTGCCAGTTAAAGATGATCAGTGCCTCAGCTGACATCTTGACTACAAGCTCAAGAAGGTCTCTGAGCCAGAATCGCCCAGCTAAGCCTCCTCTGAATTCCGGATTTACAGAAACCGTGACATAATAAATATTTGCAATAAAGAACTAAACAGAAACAGAGGCACGGAGCCAAGGTAGATTATACCTCCAAAACATTTGCCAGTGGTAATAGCCATAGTTTCAGTGGACAGGCCTCTCGGGTGAGGTCAGTTATAGCCTACCTTGGTCTCACCAGTGTATCCATCCTATTTCCAACATCTCTATCTCCATTTTATCACTTGGTGTGGGGGTAGTATCCTCATATTTACCTATCGTCACGTGAAATAGGAAGTTTTATATATTCTATTCCAAAATCACCCTGCAAGCACTTACTTGCAGCTATTCTGGGCTGCTACTATCCATATTGAAACATAAAGTTTTCAAGGTATATGCAAGAGGAAGCTATAATCTAAGCTGCCACACAGCACTGGTGGAACTTTTAATTTGATTTTGATTTTTGAAATTTATAGTTTGAATTGTATATAGTTTGAAGGCACAAGCAATCAATTCATACACATTATCAGTGGTAGTTAATTCCTTCAGTATGGAAATAGATTCCAAAAATGAGGAGGAAGGAAAAATTAACTAATAGTTATTAAGGAATCACTATATTCTAGGCATTGGTTAGGCAAATTAATATACCAAAACGAAAAATTGAGACAGATACTGAAACTGCTCTACATTGTTCCTGCTGTCAATGCTGGATGATATTTGTGTCTTTAATTTGACCCTTCTGTTGTCCTCACAACCAAATTTCTCCTGCCCATAAACTACCTACTTTTTGCCTATACTTTTCTTATATTCTCTTGAGTTTGCTGATCAAACAATGATTAAGGAAGAAACAGATCACAGGTAGAAATGCAAAATAAATGATCCCTGTTAAAGCTCATTAATCCTCCAATTTTTTTCATGCTTATGCACATGACCTATCTGATTTAGGATTACTACTCGTCATTGATCAAGTGACTGTAGTTTCTCTTTCTTTACTTGCAATTATAATGTCTTGCCAGTAGTTGGTAAGGAGTCTATGGTCCAAACAGCAAGATTTTAAGGACACATAATATGGAGATAAATTAGTAATTTTATGGAGCAGTGCCTGTGGCTCAAGGAATAGGGTGCTGGCCCCATATACCAGAGGTGATGGGTTCAAACCGAGCCCTGGTCAAAAAGCTGCAAAAAAAAATTAGTAATTTTTCTCACTTGATAATTGTTAATTGAAATAAGAATATTTATCATAAAGGTAAAATTGTTAATGTGAAAAAAGCAAGTCATTGAAAACAACATAAACACACATATGCTCAAAATTACTACTAGTTACTAAATTAACCCAAGGTTAATCCCTGAGCTTGACTTTACTGTTCTTTCAACTTGAATTTGTAAAGTTGGATTTAACTTTGCCTTGGTCTATGTATGTGGTAAAGAACTTTGGGGTTTGCTGTCTTTCAAACAAAAGCTTCAGACTTGCATTCTGTAAATTGAAGACAAAGT
Source organism: Galagoides demidoff (assembly GCA_963574575.1). NCBI lineage: Eukaryota > Metazoa > Chordata > Mammalia > Primates > Galagidae > Galagoides > Galagoides demidoff. The sequence goes on along the minus strand of CAUYQV010120058.1, from coordinate 2,945 downwards.
CTTCCTTTTCTTTTTCAACCTTACTGCTTAAACTGCTGTTTTAAAATAAATGACCATATATACTATTGGTGAAAGAGGACAGAAGAAATGTTACAAGTGTTATCAACCTCTCCCCACTAGTCTTGGAAAATAAGGAAAGGAATTTCTTTGCTTGCTGTATGAGTTCCTAGGCGTTCTTTTGCTGCACACATCTTGGCAAAGGAGGAACAGAGAACTCAAAAGAAGTCAGCGAGATTAAAATTAGCCACATATTTAAGAGGCTGTACCAGAGACAAATGAGGGAGAATACAAGAGATGCTGTATCAATTAGACTGGGAGAGACTTTGGGAGCGTTTGAATTATGGGGAGAAGCAGGGACTTTAGGGGCATCTGCTACATGTGGAAAGGTTTGACAAGATTGAAAAAATAATTATTTCCAAGAATTTTTTTCTGGATCTATTTCCCCTCTGGTGTTTTAATTTAAAGCTTCAGTAAAAAAATTGACATTGTTTTTCAATTATTTTGGATGCTGGACTAATGTGTTTTGAAACATGAAATTATGCTCAAAGGACCCATAAAACATTTGGACTTTGTATGGATAATATATATTTTTAAACTTATATGTGTGTTTGTGTGTGTGAGGAAAGGATGGAACTGATGACAAATTGCCCCTCACCTTTAAATATCTTAGCCCTATTTATGATGTTCCTTCTAGCAACAAGCTGTATAACATGCAGCCAGCTCTTCAAATTAGTTTTGTGAGATTGAAACTCACAAAGTAGCCAGTGAAACACAATATGCAGATGTAAGAGGAGTAGCAAATCTGACCCTTCCAATATGATTCCTTTTGACTTTTCTATTCTGCCATGTTCTGTATTCTCCACTCCATCCTTTCCTATCTCCAGTGGTCTGGCCCATGGCTTTAGTGACTTGGTACTGTTATTCTGTTTCCCTCCATTTGTGGCATTTCTGATTACCTATTCACTCTGCTGGACTTTAACTTTGGAAATTGTTACTGAATTCCAGTTCCCTCATAGCTGATCACTTACAGCTGATCTTTTTAGCCCATTTCTCTGTCTTAGCTGTATTATAAGGTATAGGCTTTGTAGTCTCCCCTAAAGTACAACTACTTTCTGTTTCTAAGCAGCCTTTTAAAAGAGGTTGTGGTAAAAAGCAATAACAGTACTTATTTGTTACCAGAAAGGCAATGCAGTGAGATATGTTCTCTCTTAGAATATTTTATGTTTCAGATAAACAGAAATTTATGAGGCTTAATATAGAGATGCATACTATTGTCAGTCATGTATTTTTAATGATAAAAATATCACTAAGCAAATACTTTAATATTTATTTGCATATTAAATTAAGAGCTAATATTTATCACTTCTTCAAAGTTAACTATTGACCAAATGTCCCATTGCAATCACATAAACTTGTGCTCCTGCACAATGAGTATGGCCAAGTGGATTAGGATATGGTGAAAAGAATGAGGAAAGTGTTTTATTTTGTTAACATAAGGTGTTTGCTGAGCTAAAATAAATACTAACTTCTTCATAAAAAGTTTTGTTTGATGATAAAGAGTTCAATTGTGAAAGTTGACTCATTATTAGGCAAATTAATTCATGGTTAAAGTTATCTTAAGAAAATTTTCACCAAAAATTGATGAGGAACATATGTACTTAAATTTTGCAATTGCTTTTATTGAGTTTCAAAGTTTGTGAGAAACACATCATAATATATGGTTAATGTGTCATGGAAACAGTACCAATTATCTATCTTCTAAATGTTAGAAGTGTTATCAACCTCTGTGATCAAACCTTCATCAGAGCATTTTGTGAGTGGAGTGGGGTAGAGGTTAGGGTTGATAATATAAGACACAGTCCTCACATCTTGAGTGCATATACAGGAGAAATGATTGGTAAAACTTCTAGGCGAAATGCCTATATGCCTCTGACTAAAAAAGCTGTTTGAGAGAGAGCAGTGAAAAGACTTTGTGCAGGCATACTTAAGAAACTGAGGCAGAATCCTATGTGGCCAGGTTAGTTGCAAGCCTAACATGACCAAGGCTTTGACTGGAACAGCATTTCCAGACTGTGTTAAGGAATTAAGTTTGACTTTATAAAGCCTAAGAAAAAGCCCTTTGGAAAACTGGCCAGATACCCATCAGTAACCTTTCCTGATCTGTGGTAAGTGACTTACTGATGGGTCTGGGTTCCAGATCTGTGGTAAGTGATGAAGGTCACTTGCTGACTGGTTCTGGGAATAGTAATGTCATACAGGTATCTAATGGCACAGATGAAACCTGGGCTCATGAAAGGCTTTTGAGAAGTCCAGCCTGAGAATTCCTTGTAAAAGTCTTCAGGAAACCCCACCCCCCCAACTTAAGGCCTACATGAGAGCAGAGGTTTGCACACAAATTCCTGTATGCCCAGGAAGTTTCTCTATGCTTTGCTTAGAGATTCAAAGTAACTGCCTCCAAATGGCATGGTTAGTAGAACAGACATTCAAAACATCTTTTTCCCCTGTAGCCTCAGGCTTCATCAGATAAGAATAAAGAAAGTAATAACTGATAACATGTTCTTCATTAAGTTATGTTAAACTGGGTTATATTGAAAGGATTATGCTTAAAGGTGTATGTTAGGTGGATTATCAGATTACCAGGGAGGAGCTACTTACAAGGCGAGTGGTCATAAGCTGTTTGAATGGATCAATGAGGTCACTGCTGCATTGTGCTCATGTACAAAATTCCCTATATAAGCCAACTGCAAATAAAGAAGCTTGCCATTTTGCCTGAGCGAGCAGATGGTCACCTTTATTTAAAACACAATTTCAATAAGCGTGCTTATTCTTTGTGGCATCCCTTTTCCGTGAGACCCTTAAGGCAACAAAACTTTGCCTCTAACTTCTTTAATTAAGTTGGAGAAATTAAACTATAATATGAGCCTCTGAGGAATATGCATGCACAT